>SJYC01016571.1:0-18132 GCA_006408675.1 Madoqua kirkii | reverse complement strand
CTCAAGAAGATTTCCAGGAGTATGAGGACCTCAACATTGAAAGGGGGATTCCAAATGAAAATATAGAACATGCCGCCAGAACAGGTAACGCCCCGGGGGACAACAGGGATCAGAAATGAAAACACAGCACGAGGTTTCTTGAGTCCAATTTCGTCTTTACTGATTCCTCTTTTATAAAGGCTGTTATGAAATAATTACTGGAAATAGAGGTATATCAATGGTCATTTCCCCCGTTTTTCATTCTCTTTCACAGACAGCTGTCCTAAATAAGAACCGAGAACATCCACTGGGTGAGTAGAAACATGATACCTAACAACGCTGAGTATTTTTTAGCAGGCTAAGAGTTTTGTTTTTCTTTTTTTTCTGGGGCATACTGTTTTAAGAATGGGTTATGGACACAGTGGACTATTAGTCTACCATAACAAAGGCTGAAATCATGCCATTTCAAAAACATGGGCAGACCAAGAAATGATCATATTAACTGAAACACATCACAAAGAGGAAGTCAAATATCATATGATACCCCTTACACAAAATATGATGCCAATATCTACAAAACAGAAACTCTCAGACGCAGGAAACAAGCTGATGTTACCAAAGAGAATTGTGGGGTGGGGGGAGGAGGAAGGGATAAAATAGGCATTTGGGATTAAGAGAGGCCTACTACCAAACATAAAATAAACAACTAGAATGTCCTCTAGAGCACAGACATTTATACTCCCTGTCTTGAAATAACTTATAAAGAAAAGAAAATCTAAAAAGGTACACATTTACCTACATATGTGTGTAACTGAGGGCTTCCTTGGAAGCTCAGTATAAAGAATCCCCCGGCCAATACAGGAGATGCAGATTCAGCCCCTTGTCGGGAAGATCCCCTAGAGAAGGAAGGGGCAACCCAGTCCTGCATCCTTGCCTGAAGAATCTCAGGGACAGAGGAGTCCGGTGAGCTATAGTTGATAGGAGACGAAAGAGTGGGAGACAACTTAGCTACTAAACAACAGGAATTGTATAAAGGAATCACTTGGCTGAAACCAACACAACATTGCAAATCAACGACATTCAGTATCAGTTCAGTTCAGTCTCTCAATCGTGTCTGATTCTTTCCGACCCCATGGACTGTAGCACGCCAGGCTTCCCTGTCCATCACCAGCTCCAACAGCTTGCCCAGACTCACGTCCGTTGAGCTGGTGATGCCATCCAAACATCTCATCCTCTATTCAATGAAAACTAATTCCGAAAGGAATAGTGCAACCAAACACTACACCTTGCCAGGCGACAAAGGCTGGGGCTCCCACCAGTGTGTGGATTTAAACGTGCAAACCATCACGCGGGTCTAGACTCCACAGTGAGATGCTTGGAAGACAAAGGTGGAGACTGTGTGAAGCCCTGGGCTGTGAGATATGACGATCGCTGGGGAATCCCCCTGAGAATAAAGGACCTACACATGCATGATGACAAATAAGATTGCAGAAGATGCATGTGATACAGGTTACATCATATACGATCCCCTGCATCTTGGACCTGTGAACACGTGACTTAGGAACTTTCAGATAAGAGCTGATACATCATTGCTCAGTTAGTTTCACCAGGTGGTAGATCTAGGCAACCCCACATGGGCACACACACAGAGGGACTTCTGTGAAACGGGCCTCATCAGGAAATTTCCCCACTGCTTCCACTAGCCGCTGCCTCCGTTTTTTCTTCCATGCTCTGCCCAATATCATGTTCATTCTAATCAGCTCAACAATGTTTCACATCTTTTTCATGTTTAAAGAAGAAAGGGAAGCAAGAATATGAGACGGATCATCATCCACAATGAGTCGCAATCATCCATATGAAGACAAAAGGCCTTTTCCTCGAAATCATAAATTCCAGAATTTATGATCTTGGACCCATGGCTTTCTTGCCATGAATCTCCTCTGCTCTTATTGATGTTACTGAATTTCTAAACTGATCAATAAACTGATCAATGCACAAATGTGTCCGTGAAGAAAGGTGCCGTGTTTGCAAATGCATAATACGTGTAAATCCAAGTATGCAGGAAATTGAGTAAAGAATATGACAGGAGGGTAACTCTGTTTAGGACACATGGTGTGACTCCTGCAAGTATCTTGGTGAAAAGGGAGAATAAATCACAGATGGTAGTTTTATATTTTAATAAAATATTGCTCAGGGTTTCCCTGGGGCCTCAGGCTGTAAAGAATCCACCTGGAATGAGAGAGACCTGGGTTCGATCCCTGAGTCAGGAAGATCCCCTGGAGAAGGGAATGGCAACCCACTCCAGTATTCTTGCCTGGAGAATCCCATGGACGGAGGAGCCTGGCGGGCTATAATCCATGGGGTCACAAAGCGTCGGACACGACTGAGTGACTAAGTTTGACATGAAGTTCCCACCAGATGTCAGTGAGTGATGGGACTGGTTAGTCAGACAAGTTCAAAATACCATTCTGTGTTTGGGGCTACAGTCCATGGGGTCGCAAAACCTGAGCTCACACATGCACACACGTCAAGACAAAATGATCGGTGCTGTAATTTAGAGACAGCTTCACCTGGTACACTCTCTCCACACCTCATCTGCTTACAGTTCTTTCCTGAAAATGAGAGCTATCATTAGCCTTAGACTACGATGAAAGTGAAAGGCACCCAGTTGTGTCCGACTCTTTGCAACCCTATGGGGCCCTATAGAGTCTATGGAATTCTCCAGGCCAGAATACTGCAGTGGATAGCCTTTCCCTTCTCTAGGCGATCTTTCCAACCCAGGGATCAAACTCAGGAATCCCACGTTGTGGGCGAATCCTTTATTGTCTGAGCCGCCAGGGAAACCCAAGAATACTGGAGTGGGGAGCCTATCCCTTCTCCAGCAGCTCTTCCCCACCCAAGAACTGAACAAGGGTCTCCTGTATTGCAGGCAGATTCTTTACCACCTGAGCTATCAAGGAAGCCGCTATGGACTATAATGCTGCTGCTGCAGCTGCTAAGTCGCTTCAGTCATGTTCAACTCTGTGCGAACCCATAGACGGCAGCCCACTGGGCTTCCCTGTCCCTGGGATTCTCCAAGCAAGATCACTGGAGTGGGTTGCCATTTCCTTCTTCAATCGACTATGAGGACTAACCATTAAAGATGAGCCAGTAGCTGAAATCGGAGAAGTTTAAGTTGCAGGAAGACAGTTCAGACGCAAGGTGAAAAACTTGCTGCTCTCATGCACAAACCCCCAATATTTAGAGTCCAGTTCGACTAGGAGACCACAGCAGAGCGGTAAACACACACAGCCAGGACCTATGTTAGGTAGACAGAATTGCCACGTACCTACTGGTAATGAACAATACACTTAGCATGCCGGAGACCCTTGTTTTCTTAACAAAAATTCACCCATGAGAAGGTCTACTGAGCAGTTTCAGTGGACAAAACTCCAAAGCTTGTTAGAGAACTTCTGGAAAGACTGAAAGAGGAGCTTGGAAAATTCTCTCTTCCAACAACCAAGACAACTATGAAGCTCACAAAACTATGGTGTCATCAAAGACAGCTATTTTAGAGTTCTGGAAATTCCTTAAAGGTGTATAACAAAAAGGGCTTCGAGGTGGCTCAGCTGGTAAAGAATCTGCCTCCAATGCAGGAGACATGGGTTTGGTCCCTGGGTTGGGAAGATCCCCTAGAGAAGGGAATGGCAACGTGCTCCAGTGTTTTTGCCCAGAGCGTCCCATGGACAGAGGAGCCAGGTGGGCTACATTCTATGTGGTGTCAAGAGTAGGTACGTGGACATGCCTTAGTGTCCAAACAGCAGCAGTCTTCAGTTCCAGGGTCCGTTCCTTCCCATTTTGTTGAGGCAGGTTCTTGGAACTGTGACAGCGTTCATCTTGGCTCCAGTCTAGCTAACTTCTCCACCTAGTGGATGTTTCAGTAAATATAAGACAGCTCACAAGACATGGCCCAGAACATTGTCTATAGTGCTTCAGGAAGAACTAAAGGGCCTTGATGCTATTTACTGGCCAAACTATTACTGTTTAGACTTGTTGGACTGTTTCCCTGGGTCTGCATGTTCTAACTTGTCTGATCAAACTGATTCTGTGGCCAAAGTTTTTTCACAGACCAAAGGGGCAAGGACCATAGGGTCCTGCTCCGATTCAGTGAGATACCTGGGAAGGCGCTTTTGTCCACAAAGAGATGCCATACATTCTGATTAGAATACATGCAGTTCTGTTTATGTTAAGATTTCCGAAGGTCATGAATAAGCAGACTATGCGGTGTTTGCAGCAGAGAAGTGAAGTGAAGTGAAGTGAAGTCGCTCAGTCATGTCCGACTCTTTGCGACCCCATGGACTGTAACCTACCAGGCTCCTCTGTCCATGGGATGTTCCAGGCAACAGCACTGGAGTGGATTGCCATCTCCTTCTCCAGCGGATCTTCCCGACCCAGGGATCAAACCCTGGTCTCCTGCATTGTAGACAGACGCTTTACCGTCTGAGGCACCAGGGAAGCCCCGTAGCAGAGAGCAATGGCGCCCACTCCAGTCCTCTTGCCTGGAGAATCCCAGGGACGGAGCAGCCTGCTGGGCTGCAGTCCATGGGATCGCTGTGAGGTGGGCACAACTGAGTGACTTCACTTTCACTTTTCACTTCCATTCTTTGGAGAAGGAAAGGGCAACCCACTCCAGTGTTCTTGCCTGGAGAATCCCAGGGACAGAGGAGCCTGGTGGGCTGCCGTCTATGGGGTCGCACAGAGTTGGACACGACTGAAGCGACTTAGCAGCAGCAACAACCCTTTAATAAACTTTTTTTATTTAATAAGACCATAATTCCTAGTTACAGTGATGAAAATGGTGTGAGTGTCTGTGTGTTTCTGTGTCTTTATGTGTGTTTCTGTGTGTGTCTGCATGTCTGTGTGTGTGTCCATGTGTGTGTTTGTATGTGTGTCTGTGTATCTGTGTCTATGTGTGTGTCTGTGTCTGCATCTGTGTATGTATGTGTCTTTGTGTGTATCAGTGAGTGTGCATGTGTTTGTATGTGTCTGTGTGCGTGTGTGTATCCATGTGTGTGTTTGTATGTGTGTCTGTGTCTCTGTGTGTGTCTGTGTGTGCGTGTGTCTGTTTGTACGTGTCTGTGTCTGTGTGTTTGTGTGTATGTCTGTGTGTGTGTCTGTGTATCTGTGTGTATGCGTCTGTGTGTGTGTGTCTGTTTGTGTGTGTGTGTCTATGAGTGTGTGTGTCTGTGTATCTGTGTGTATGCGTCTCTGTGTGTGTGTGTGTGTGTCCATGTGTGTGTTTGTATGTGTGTGTGTGTCTGTGTATCTGTGTGTATGTGTCTCTGTATGTGTGTCTGTGTGTGCGTGTGTGCGTGTGTCCATGTGTGTATGTGTGTGTCTTTGTGTCTGTATGTGTGTCTGTGTTTGTATCTGTGTCTGTGTGTTCGTGTGTGTGTCTATGAGTGTGTGTGTCTGTGTCTATGAGTGTGTGTGTGTGTGTCTTTGTGTCTGTGAGTGAGTGCGTGTGTGTTTGCATGCGTCTGTGTGCCCCATTCCTCTTGCTCCTGGAGGGGAAACCACGGGGGCAGCTCTGTAGTTAGTGGGAACAGGTCACTGCGAGATTGCACCCAGGCGCCACACGCGCTATACTTTACAGACATTTCTCCAATAATGTGACGAGTGAAGGGGTGAGTTTTCTCGAGCACAGAGGATCCAGAGTTTCCATAGCTGACTCATCAGGCCAGCAGGGAGTGGGGGTGTGGTCAGGAGACGGGACGTGCATGAATCGCTGAGTCAGGGAGACAGCTGCTGCCACTTAATTGTTGAGGAAACATTACCAGGGAGTAAACACCTCACGGCTGTTCCCAGCTCACGAGATCCGCTGGAGACTGTGCGTCTGGAAAGGGGGAGCCATTTCTTCCATTAACGTTGTGCAAAGAAACAAGAATTTTAAAAAGTATCTCATGTACATTAGTTAGGTGAAACAAAGGTGTCTGAATTCTAAAAAGTATTTAAGGATTCACTCATGGGATGGTGGGCCCACATTTCCTGACTCTGTAATTCTTCTTCACAAAGAACGATAATACAACTTGCATACCACGGGGGCAGCTCTGTAGTTAGTGGGAACAGGTCACTGCGAGATTGCACCCAGGCGCCACACGCGCTATACTTTACAGACATTTCTCCAATAATGTGACGAGTGAAGGGGTGAGTTTTCTCGAGCACAGAGGATCCAGAGTTTCCATAGCTGACTCATCAGGCCAGCAGGGAGTGGGGGTGTGGTCAGGAGACGGGACGTGCATGAATCGCTGAGTCAGGGAGACAGCTGCTGCCACTTAATTGTTGAGGAAACATTACCAGGGAGTAAACACCTCACGGCTGTTCCCAGCTCACGAGATCCGCTGGAGACTGTGCGTCTGGAAAGGGGGAGCCATTTCTTCCATTAACGTTGTGCAAAGAAACAAGAATTTTAAAAAGTATCTCATGTACATTAGTTAGGTGAAACAAAGGTGTCTGAATTCTAAAAAGTATTTAAGGATTCACTCATGGGATGGTGGGCCCACATTTCCTGACTCTGTAATTCTTCTTCACAAAGAACGATAATACAACTTGCAGGAGGACAAATTTCATACTGCACATGTGTGCTACACCAGATGAACGTAATCAATATGCCGTTTCATCAATATGCAATAAATATAAATGTCACTCTTGCTTGCTTATTTATTTATAAAGACATCAGGTAAGTTCAGTCCAGTCGTGTCTGACTCTGTGACCCCATGGACTGCAGCACGCCAGGTTTTCCTGTCCATCACCAACTCCAGAGTTCGCTCACACCCATGTCCATCGAGTCAGTGATGCCATCCAGCCATCTCACCCTCTGCCGTCCCCTTCTCCTCCTGCCCCCAATCTTTCCCAGCACCAGGGTCTTTTCCAGTGAGTCAGATCTTCACATCAGGTGGCCAAATACTGGAGCTTCTGCTCCAGCATCAGTCCTTCCAACCAATATTCAGGTCTGGTCTCCTTTAGGATGGACTGGTTGGATCTCCTTGCAGTGCAAGGGACTCTCAGGAGTCTTCTCCAACACCACAGTTCAAAAGCATCAGTTCTTAGGCGCTCAGCTTTCTTTATAGTCCGATTCTCACATCCATATATGACCACAGGAAAAGCCATAGCCTTGACTAGGTGGAACTTTGTTTGCAAAGTAATGTGCGGTCTAGGTTTGTCATAGCTTTCCTTCCAAGGATTAATTTCCATACAATTTGCAATAGAGTCATCAATAACATATCATTATAAATAAATGGGTACAGGGCTGTTTGTGTGCTATCAATGTATAAGTCGATAGCAATGTATGACTGAGGATATATATGTACTGTTTAATCATGTATGAGTTTCCTATAATAAAATATACTCAAATACAAAAATGTTTACATGTTTTGCATAGTTTATAAGTAAATATTGGAAGTCCCTGGGGCCCTCATGGTAAAGAATCCACTTGCCAGTGCAGGGGACACGTGCTTGATCCCGGCTCCAGCAAGATTCCCTGTGCCACGGGGCAGCAAAGCTCTCACACCCCAACTAATGAGCCGACGTGCTGCAAGTGCCGAAGCCCGTGATCAGGAGCCCATCCTCCAAAACAAGAGAAGCTACAGCAGAGAAAACTGTGCGCCACAACAAGAGCGTAACTCCCGCTCACGG
This sequence comes from Madoqua kirkii, assembly GCA_006408675.1. Taxonomy (NCBI): domain Eukaryota; kingdom Metazoa; phylum Chordata; class Mammalia; order Artiodactyla; family Bovidae; genus Madoqua; species Madoqua kirkii. Next base: position 10,479 of record SJYC01016571.1, on the reverse strand, counting down.
CAAGTACACAAAGCCTACATGCTCAGCAAAGACCCAGCACAGCCAAACATAAATAAATACATAAAATGCATATGTACGTCTCATTCATGTGTTACTTGGCTGATCATAGCAATATAATAAATGTGGCTGCAGATAACACTACATAAATGGATTACGGCGTATAGCACATCCTGGTCCTGCAGAGAGATGTGGAGCTATTTCCTCCGAGTCTTCTAAAGGAAGCCGAAAGATGCTACCATCCATTTTTTTTCTCAGTACAGGAGCAGGTAAGCTACCAGATAATGGGATCCTGGGACAATGAGGGCTCTAGAACATTCTAGGGGTGAGCCAGAAGCAGTGAGAGGAGCAAAAAGGCAAGTATAATGAATATCTCATATCAATCTATAGTGGAACAGAATCTGAAAACACTGCTGCTGGTAAGTTGCTTCAGTCGTGTCCGACTCTGTGGGACCCCTTAGACGGCAGCCCACCAGGTTCCCCCGTTCCTGGGATCCTCTAGGAAAGAACACTGGAGTGGGGTGCCATTTCTTTCTCCAATGCATGAAAGTGAAAAGGGAAAGTGAGATCGCTCAGTTGTGTCCGACTCTTCGAGACCCCATGGACTGCAGCCCACCAGGCTCCTCCATCCATGGGATTTTCCAGGCAAGAGTACTCAAGTGGGGTGCCATTTCCTTCTCTGTGAAAAACACTAGATATGAATATATGTATCACTGACTCTCTGCTGCACAGCAGAAACTAACTCAGCACCATAAATCAAGGCTATTTCACTGTTCTAAAAAGAGGTAAGGAAGGCAGGAGGGAATCAAATCACAGAAAGCTCCATTGCAAAGGAAAGAACTGCAGGGCTTGGCTCCCAGAAGGGTGTGTCTCCACCCACTTCCATTCCCAAGATCCCACCAGCCACGTGCTGACCTGTCCTCAGTAGGACCCACCGTAAACTGAGGGTCAGCAGGCTAGGGTTGGGGCGCAGATAATGGAGCCCACAAGCAGTGACTTCCTTCTCCTCCTTTACGTCTCGGATGAAACAGCGCTCCCCTACCGTGCCCCGTCAGAAGTGAATATTCTCGAGACTCAAGTCCACCGTCGCCTGGAAGCTTAGCAACACGGCTCACACCATGCCCGAGGTGCCTTTCGTTCAGAATCCACGTAAACATGCCTCCTCATGTCGCTTCCTGCTTCAACATTTTTAGCACTCCCCAGGGAGTAAAGAACTAAATCTTACATCAGTCTTGACCTGAAGTTCAACAACACTGACGCAGGCCCTGTCTCGGTGGTCCAGCGGTTAGGACTCCACCTTCCAAAACGCAGAATGTTGGGCCCCACCCGTGGTCGGACAACAAAGAGCACGCGTGCCCTGGAGCTGTTGACGCAACTGAAACAACAAAAAACAAAAAGTACTAATGCCAACCTAACTTTCTGGCCAAACGCCCACACTTCTGTTAAAGACACACTGTTCATCTATCTATATTTAATCCAAATATTTTCTTTTTTTTTTTTTTTTTGCTTTTTTGACCTTGGTAATGCCTTCATCTTTGTGGTCTTTATTTATCTACCATATTATAATTTATAAGTTTCTACCTTGTTCCTTAAATAGGCTATACACGTCTTGATATACGTTATGGTGCTAAATAATTCTTTAGTTTTCCTAATTGATTAAATTTGAAGTGAACGTGAAGTTGGTCAGTCGTGTTTGCGACCCCACAGAGGGTAACCTACCAGGCTCCGGGGTCCGTGGGATTTTCCAGGCAAGAATACTGGAGTGGGCCGCCACTTCCTTCTCCAGGGGATCTTCCCAACCCAGGGATGGAACCTGGGTCTCCTGCACTGCAGACAGACGCTTTACCGTCTGAGCTACTAGGGAAGCCCAAGTGTTGTTTATTTATTTTTAATTAATTTGTTTTAATCGGAAGCTAATTACTTTACAATAGTGTGGTGTCTGCCATACATCGACATGAATCAGCTGTGGGTGTACATGGGTCCCTGCCATCCTGAACCGCCCCTCACATCTCTCTCCCACCCCATCTCTCTGAGTTGTCCCAGAACATCAGCTTTGGGTGCCTGTTTCATGCACTGAATTTGCACGAGTTATCTATTTTACCGGAGACGGCGATGGCACCCCACTCCAGTACTGTTGCCTGGAAAATCCCATGGATAGAGGAGCCTGGTAGGCTTCAGTCCTTGGGGGTCACTAAGAGTCAGACACGACTGAGCAACTTCACGTTCACTTTCACCCACTGGAGAAGGAAATGTCAACCCACTCCAGTGTTCTTGCCTGGAGGATCCCAGGGACAACGGAGCCTGGTGGGCTGCCATCTGTGGGTTCGCACAGAGTCGGACATGACTGAAGCGACTTAGCAGTAGCAGCATCTATTTTACATATGGCGTAAAGAATTCTTTACTAAGACTTTCTCAGACTACATATTGCAAAGTGAAAGTGAATTCGCACAGTCCTGTCCGACTCTTTGCAACCCCATGGACTATAGCCCACCAGGCTCTTCCGTCCATGGGATTCTCCAGGCAAGAATATTGGAATGGGTTGCCATTTCCTTCTCCAGGGGAATCTTCCCAACCCAGGGATCGATCCCAGGTCTCCCGCATTGCAGGCAGAAGCTTTAACGTCTGAGCCACCAGGGAAGCTACATTATTTTGTACAGGGAAAACAAGACCACTTTAGGTCTTTAACTGGGACAGAAGAATCTGTCCTCTCAGTCACTATCCACCACACGGCTGTGGCCACCTGATTAATTACTGGGGTCAGTAGCCCTCAATGTCCTTCTCTGAATCTATGCCTTATCAGAACACTGAAGTCATTCTCTCAGCTTTCCTGATCTAAAGGGGGAAATCCTTAAGTACATGTTGAAGCTTGGCAATAGGAACTGTTTCAAAGTCTGCTTCACATCGAGTACAAACTACTTTAGGAAACAACAACAACAAAAAATAGGGTTTCATTTAGGGGTCTATGTGGGCTCCTGTACCCCAGTGTATTTTGCTGATAAGGTCTATGGGAACATGTGTACTTTGCCCTCTCTGTATTTCTAAGCTCTCGGTTATTAGCACCCAATGAAAATGAAATCAAGAACTGGGTAAACACAGGAGGCAAAAAGTCACAGGAGAAATGCACCCAGAAATACAGCACTTGCTAAATGACAATGAAGCTATCCTGACTGAGTCGATTTTACTGGGTGGATAGACCCAAATTCATGTCTTAATGATACAACCTTCTTTCATTTTGCACATAAGGCTAACGGGAAGAGGCATTGCTCCCAGTTTTTGCAATATAAACAGACTTCATACTGAATGAAGGCAAGGTTCATACAGTTGTTAGTAAACATAATCATGAGATACAATTTTTAAAAAAATGACCAGGGAAACAGGCCAATAAAATAAGTGTGAAGCATTTTAAGTGAAAATATTTGCCGTTTAAAGAATGACTTAGTCACAGGCAGGAAATAGGAGCCACTGCAAATTTTTTATCTTTAGACATTATTTTCGAGGATCTTCTCCAGCTAACAATATATAAAGTCCTGGAAAAGAGGAACCTATGGCAAGTTTAATCTCAGTCTCGGATTGAGTTTAATCAGTGTGGATCAATGAACTCTTAAACTTTGCAGGGAGTTAAGGAGCAGGACTCAGTAGAAAGGACCCTGATTCTGGGAATGGTTGAAGGCAGGACAAGGGGATGACAGAGGAGGCGATGGTAGGATTCAATTACCGACTCCATAGACCTGAGTTCGAGCAAGCTCCAGGAGTTGGTGATGGACAGGGAAGCCTGGACACCCTGCGGTCCACAGGTTCACAAAGTGTTGCACATGGATTAGCAGCCAAACAACAAGAAGCAGGAAGGTATACACAAGGGTAAATGCCATTGTGACTTTAGAAAGAAATGAGTAAATAAACATATCTACCTCCTCACACACTTACCCTGTCTGTGGGTTACATGAGTGAGATAGGAGCACTTAAAAGCTACGCTCTGGGTGACAAGTATACGCCCAGCACTAATTATAGTCACCATACTGTTCATCACATCACTCAGTAAATCACAGGAGTTCTTCAGGTAATTATAACTAAACAGAAACACCTTGTAGCTCAGTTGGGAAAAAAATCTGCCTGCAATGCAGGAGACCCAGGTTCAAATCCTGGGTCAGGAAGATCCCGTGGAGAAGGGAATGGAAACCCCGCTCCAGTATTCTTGTCTGGGAAATCCCGGGGACAGAGGAGCCTGGTGGGTTACAGTCCATGGGGTCAAAATACTCAGCCACTACTTACTGGCTAAAAAACAACAACAACTTATTTAAGTCAATAAGGCTTTATGTTTGAGACTGAGTATCTGATTACGTTGAGGGCTCTGCAAGTCTCAAGCATTTATCCAATGATTATTTGGTTTTGGTTCAAAATTTCACTCAAACCACAATTTGGTTCAAACCTATTGTCTTGCTGGTTTAGACAGCTCTGTGTGAAAATCAGGAGAAAAACATGATACTGTAACCTAGTATAAATGGATGAGCACTCCTATACTCACAAGTTTGTGAACCATGAATACTTTATGCTTTTGACACAAACGTGCTGACGGTTAGAAATATGAGCTTCATGTTCTAATTGTCTTTATTAAATGCTGTCTCAAACACAAGTAAAGAATGGGATGGGGCAAAACAAAATGAAACCTGCGCCAGGAAAAGAGAGAGGAATACACACTCACTCGAATCTTGCATTAAAGTACAAAAGAAATTCAGTGGCAAGTAAGAAATGTATGGCGTAAAGTTGCTGGAAAGTGGGATATCCGTATGCCCAAAACAAATAATTCAATGCATTCACTGCTTCATGTTTTAGAAATAACAGAGAGATTCATAGACCTATACGTAAGACCTAAAACAACAAAGTCTTCCCTTGTGACTCAGCTGGTAAAGAATCCGGCTTCAATGCCGGAGACCTGGATTTAATCCCTGGGTTGGGAAGATCCCCTGGAGGAGGGAAAGGCTATCCACTCCAGTATTCTGGGCTGGAGAATTCCAAGGACTGCATAGTCCATGGGGTCGCAAAGAGTCAGACACAACTGAGCGACTTTCACTTTCAAAGCAAAGAAGACTCAGGAGGTAAAACATGGGAGGAAGCTCTGTGACCAAGGACCAAGCGGTTACTTATTGGAAAATATACCAAGGCAGATACATTCCCAGGGGTACTGTGTGAGTAACCAGGCCTAGATCAACATGAAGATATTAACAAAATTGAGGAACACTCTTTAGAAAGTACAAAAGAAGCCTCGGGCTAAGGAAAAATATTTGCCCTGCTATCTCAAAAAGGACTTGTTCCCAGACTACATAAACAACCCCCAACCTTCACAATAAGGAAATAAGTAATTCACGTCATAAGGACCAGATGATTCAAAGAGACAGTTAGCAGAGAAAATAGACAAACGGGAAGCAAAGACCTAAAAAGTGGTCCCGTGGCTTTATTCCCTCAGGAAACGAGAGTTACGAGGGTAACTAGGTACACTCACACACCTACTTTAACGTCTGAGATGAGAACAGCTGATCACACAGTTCTGGTAAGGATCTGAAGCAAGGGAAAGTCTCAAAGACTGTTGGCAGTACTCTAAAATCAGAACAGACTGAGATCCAGTATTTCCACTCCAAGTGTACACCTAGGAGAAACAATGCCTCCATTCCTTATAAAGACATGTCTGTGAACTTGTATCCACCAACATGTGAATGGGTAAAATGGGATCTATCCATACTTCATTGGCTCAGGAGTAAAGAACCCCCCTGCCAGGCAGAGAAGGCAATGGCATCCCACTCCAGTACTCTTGCTGGAAAATCCCATGGAGGAGGAGCCTGGGAGGCTGTAGTCCATGGGATCGCTAAGAGTCGGACACGACTGAGCGACTTCACTTTCACTTTTCACTTTCCTGCATTGGAGAACAAAATGGCAAACCATTGCAGTGTTCTTGCCTGGAGAATCCAGGAGATAGAGGAGCCTGGTGGGCTACTGCATGTGAGGTTGCCCAGAGCCAGACACAATTGAAGGGACTTAGCAGCAACAACAGCAGCAGTCAGTGTAGGAGACACTGGTTCCATCATTGGATTGGAGAGACGAACTGGAGGAGAAAATGGTACTCGCTCCAGTATTCTTCCCTGGGAAATCCCCACAGAGGAGTCTGTCCATGGTCAACGTCTACAGTCCATGGGGCTTCGAAACAGTTGGACACACTTAGCAAGTGAGCCCACACACATCACCGTGCCCAAGCAAGATAATACTTTACCAGCTGAGTTCAGGGAAGACCAAAAGCTTGATCTTCCCAACCCAAGGATTGAACCCAGAACCTCCTGAATTGCAGGCAGATCCTTTAACACCTGAGCCATAAGGGAGACCAGGAATACTGCAGCGGGTGGCATATCCCTTCTCCAGGGAATCTTCCCAACCCAGGAAGCGAACTGTGGTCTCTGCATTGCACGTGGATTCTCTCCCAACTAAGCTATCAGGGAAGTCCCAAGATAATGCAATGCAGGGGTCCATAGGAATGGCGTCTACAAAGAATACAGACAATTATTAAAATAAACATGCTAAGGGAAAGAAGCCAGAAACACACCCACAGATTCAAGTTTTGGAAAATTCTAAAGGATGTCAACTGACTTATTGTGCCAGGAAACTGAAGAGTGGGTTCCCAGGACCGGGTGGGAGGTGACTGAGAAGGGTCAGAAGAAAGGATGAGCAAGGAGCCCAAGCATAGCTCTGAACTTGACAGATAAGCTCACCATGCTAACCGAGGAAAGGTTTTCACAGCTCAGTTCATCCAAAGCTTATCAGCGGTGCACCTCAAATATGTGAGCTTTTGTTGAATCTCAACTCGATGAGTTTGAACATCTCACCTCTCACTTCAGCTATAGAGTTCAGTTCAGTCGCTCAGCCATGTCTGACTCTTTACAGTCCTGTGAACTGCAGCACACCAGGCTTCCCTGTCCATCAGCAACTCCTGGAGTTTGCTTGGTTCAGTTACAGAGGTTCAGTTCAAGTTCTATAATGTTACATCTCTAAACATTATCCACCCTTTTTTTCTTTATTATTAACAAGATCATCACGGAGCTGGTGTCGTCCTGAGAGCAAACTGTCTGAGTATTACTTACAGAGGAGTTGCCCATGATTTGTTTAATCTGGGTTCCCTGATGTGTGAATAGATCAGGAGGAAGGCTGAAAGAACACACATCTTAGTATCAGGAGCTAAAAATAGGGGAGAAATCTTCCCCACTGTAGTGAGACTAGGTTATACCCACAAGGCAAAACAAAACTGTGGATAGCAACTCCTGGAGTTTGCTTGGTTCAGTTACAGAGGTTCAGTTCAAGTTCCATAATGTCACATCTCTAAACATTATCCACCCTTTTCTTCTTTATTATTAACAAGATCATCACGGAGCTGGTGTCGTCCTGAGAGCAAACTGTCTGAGTATTACTTACAGAGGAGTTGCCCATGATTTGTTTAATCTGGGTTCCCTGATGTGTGAATAGATCAGGAGGAAGGCTGAAAGAACACACATCTTAGTATCAGGAGCTAAAAATAGGGGAGAAATCTTCCCCACTGTAGTGAGACTAGGTTATACCCACAAGGCCAAACAAAACTGTGGAGAGGAACTTGGGAGGAATCCTTGAGTAGGGTAGGAAAAAAGAGTTTTCTCTTGTGGAAACTGATTCATTAAATTTACATGTAACAATCTAAACTAAAGGAGGCCGTGGTGCACACACACACACACGCACGCACACACACACGCACAATAGAATACTACACAACCATAACAAACTTGAACTTCTTCCACCTGTAGCAAATTGGATGGACACTGAGGGTCTAGGCTAAGTGAAAGAATTTAGACAGAGAAAGACAAATACAGTATGGTATTACTTAAGTCACTACAGCTGTGTCCGACTCTGTGTGACCCCATAGATGGCAGCCCACCAGGCTCCTCTGTCCCTGGGATTCTCCAGGCAAGAACACTGGAGTGGGTTGCCATTTCCTTCTCCAATGCATGAAAGTGAAAAGTGAAAGTGAAGTCGTTCAGTCATGTCCGACTCTTTGCGACCCAAGGACTGCAGCCCACCAGGCTCCTCCATCCATGGGATTTTCCAGGCAAGAGTACTGGAGTGGGGTGCCATTGCCTTCTCTTGGTATTGCTTATATGTTAAATCTAAAAAGTAAATCCAACCGGTCCATATAAAAAAGCAGCAAGCCAACAGATACACACAACCAACTAATGGTTACTAGTGTGGAGAGCAAAGAGGTTGGGGTAAGGTAACAGGAGAGGAGTAAGAGGTATTACCTATTCAGTGTAAAATCAGCAGTGTACAAAACTCTATTGTACAACAGAGAATAGAGCAAATATTCTTATAATGATAAACAATTATGTACATAAAAATTATGAATCACTGCATGATATGTTTATATCATGCTGTTGCTGCTGCTGATAAGTCACTTCAGTCGTGTTCGAGTCTGTGCGACCCCATAGACGGCAGCCCACCAGGCTCCCCTGTCCCTGGGATCCTTCAGGCAAGAACACTGGAGTGGGTTGCCATTTCCTTTTCCAATGTTCCTTATTATTAAAAATGGAAAAGACTCTCAATCTGGGATAGATTGAAGGCAGGAGGAAAAGTGGATGACAGAGAATGAGATGGTTGGATGGCATCACCACCTCGATGGACATGGCTTTGAGCAAGCTTTGGGAGTTGGTGTTGGACAGTGAAGCCTGGCGTGCTGCAGTCCATGAGATTGCAAAGAATCGCAAACAGCTGAGTGACTGAACTCACTGTACATCAACTGAGACTTCAGTTTCAAATAAAATATAAAGACTCCTCTGAGAAATGCCCTCATAACCAGTTCCTGGGACAGACGCCACGAATGAGTGTCCTTACACCAGACAGGGGCTTTCCTCACGCCTCAGTCGGTAGAGAATGTGCCTGCAATACAAGAGACTGTCTGTGTGCAGGTGACCCGGGGTCAATCCCTGGTCAGGAGGATCCCTTGGAGAGATAAATGGCAATTCAGTCCAACAGCTTTGCATGGGAAATCCCATGGACAAGAGGAGCCTGGTGGGCTACAGTCCATGGGGACCAGAGTCGGACACAATTGAGTGACTAAGCCACACCAGACAGTATCATCTTTATTTTTGAAAAATAAGCTCAAGCTGACTGCTTCAATGCTAAAGGAATAACACAGAATTTGGGGTTGTGTGTCTAGGACTGTTTGTCCCATTTTGGAATCTGAGGATACAAAGTAATATAAATATCACTGTGCTTGAAATACTTTGTATGTGCTCTGATTTCTCATCTAGTTCGAAGGCCAAATGTCACAATTTGCTTATGCTTCTCTTAAAATTAATACATTTATTAAAACCACAGATTGCAGAAAAAGCACAGCTGCCAACCAGGATATCAGAAGAGGATATCTCTGTAACCAAGGTTTTTTGATTAGTCACTGTTTGATCATTAGGTAATCTGCCAAGAGATGGATACTATAAAAAGTGGAAACAATTCACAACCTCTCCAACACCTGAGAAACCCTCCGATTCTGTAGAGGGAGAATCACTAGAGGCACAAGATGAAGGCTGTGTTCCTGACTCTTCTCCTTGGTATGGTTTGTGCTGCCCAGGAAGCTCCAGTTCGCCTGAAATCCTCAGAGGTACGCAAAGTCTGCTGATCTGAGAGAAGGTCTTGGTTCTCTGAGTATGACAAGAGAGAGACAGTCTTGGTTACATGGATGAACAGCTTGTGTATGTACAACACACATACACATATCTACATGAGCATAACACAACCCCCTATCTTCCTGCTCACTGTATCTTTTTTCATCTTATTTGTCTGTGTGTAAGAAAAAAAAGCTAACATGCTATCATTTAAGGAGTTATGAACGGTCATGTTTCTTAATGGTGTTGTTTTATCTGTTTCAATGAACTTTAAATTCTATTACTTCTGCTTGAGTATAAATCCTTATTGCATTTCACAATCATTGCATTATTATTATTGCATTATTCAGCAAGGTAGGAGGTAGAACCCTAGTCTGCTTAATAAGACTGACTTTACTTCTCTTCTGAGGGAAACACAGAAGCAAAGATTGTGCTGGGTATTGCTGAAAAACGTGTAACCAGATTGATGGATGTTTGTGAAGACCTTCCTTGTTAGATTGCAGGAAACTGGTACACCATTTACCTGGCCGCAGATAACAAGGAGAAGATTGAGGAAGGAGGCCCCCTGCGGGCATACTTCCGTGGATTTGAATGCACTGACAACTGTAAAAACTGGTTCATTTCTTTTATTGTCACGTAAGCACAATCTACACCCCTGAACACAACTAGCTTGTTGAGGTCTATCACGGGGTTTGGTCTCCAGTGGGTACTGAAGGGTGGGGGTGATGCAAGTGAACATGAGGGTGTGAACCCTGTTCACGGAAGGGTGACCTCCGGCGCTGGGGGTTGGAGAGTGATGAAGGAAGGTCTTGTCTGTTTG
>SJYC01016570.1:0-33073 GCA_006408675.1 Madoqua kirkii | reverse complement strand
GCTTCGGCTTTGGGAGATCGTGTACATCTGTGGCTGATTCATGTCAGTGTATGGCAAAATCAGTGCAGGATTGTGAAATGGAATAAAGTATTAAATTTTTTAAAAAATGAATAAAGATGAAGTATGTAAATATAATGGAATATTACACAGCCACATGGAAGCGAAAGTCACTCAGTCATGTCCGACTCTTTGCGACCCCAGGGACTGTGAAGTCCATGGAATTCTCCAGGCCAGAATCCTGGAGTGGATAGCCTTTCCCTTCTCCAGGGGGTCTTCTCAACCCAGGGATCAAACCCAGGTCTCTCGCACTGCAGGCGGATTCTTCACTAGCTAAGGCACAAGGGAAGCCCACATAAAAAAATGAATTTTTGCCAATAGCAAAACATGGATGGAACTGGAGGGTAATATATAAAGCGAAATTAGCCAGAGAAGGACAGAACATTGTATGTTTTTGTTTATGTGTGGAATCTTAAAAAATAAAAAAGCAAATAAACAAAACAGGAAAAACCTCACAGGTATAGTGAACAAACGAGTGGTTGCCAGAGGGGAGGAGAGCAAAAGCGTGTGCGAAACAGGTGAAGTGGATTGAGAGGCACAACCTGCCGATTATAAGTCGTAGCACAGAGTGTGCAGTCAATAATTTTTCATAACTTTGTATGATATGTAATCTACAAAAATACCAAATCACTATACTGTACACTTGAAACCAATATAATATTGTAAATCACTGATATGTTAATAAAATAAATAAAAATAAATTGAGACAAAATAAAATCAGATTTTAATCTTTGGGAATGAGGAGGAATCATTTGAGACTCCATTGTAAAGGATGCAAGTTTATCTCCTGGATAAGACTTGGGTTTATAAGCCTTTCATAGCACATCCCTGCTTGCACCAGCTCAGGATGGAGAGCAGTGCTGGGGGAAAGTCCCAGGCTTCTTTGGAAAGGGTCCTGTATCACTTTTGATCTGATGAAACACGTTCTGGATTTAGAATCAGAATCACCTAGTCTAAAATGTCACCCATTGCCTACTGAGTCATGGAACATTTAACTATCTTCTCAGTTCTCCCATTTGTAAACTATTGATAAATACGGAGCATATTTTCACTGATATTGTGAGAATTCAAAGAGATAATTCATGTTAAAAGTCAACATATGTCTACAGATCCTTAAGAAATGTAAACTCTTCTTTCCCTTGAGAATAAAAGGTTAAAAAAAAAAAAAAACAGAAAACAAAAAAACTCCACAGTGTTATTGTTTCTAGAGAGACACTGAGTAGTTTTTCTCAATAAGATGTTAATAAATCAGTCTCCCATTGATGGTCATTATGAAGTGGATTCATTTGTGAAATTATGCCAGTAAAACTACTAAGCAGCAGAGAGAAGAAAGTCTAGACTAGAAGGGCTTTTCTGCTTTTCTATTATTGCATATTTTTAAAATAAAACCACTCTAAAAGTTAGCCACTGAGAACATTAAATGTATTATTTATTTCACGGTTCTATAGTTTGAACTCAACTGGGAAGTCCTATGGGTCTTGCTTAGGGCATCACGTGGTTTCAGCCACATGGTGGCTAATGGGGAGCTACCCTGGAAACTGGGACAAGTGGGCCTCTCTCCTTGTTCACATGATCTTGGTGCCTCTCCTGCCCACATGTCCTCTCCAGCAGGTTAGGTGGACTTCTCTTGGTAGCTTACTGCTTCCATAAAGTATGTATTCCAAAAGGGGAGAAGTTTTTCAGGCGTTCTTAATGACTAGATTCAAACCCTAAGAATATTACTTCCTCCATATTATATGGTAGCACAATCCCAGGCCCAGCCCAGATTCAAGGGGTGGGACCAAAGATCTATCCCACAGGCCTTGGGGTCCACTGCAAAGTCTAGATGGCTGATGGCCCTGAATAACAGCAGCTCAGAGTCATGCACACAGAACAGGTTCACTAAGTAAATGTCAAATGACTGGATACATACATAAAATTCTACTTAGAACAGATGAACATCTCAGATCTTGATTAAATAAAATCAAAAAGAGTTAAATCTATGGCTGGTATCCCTACAGCAGCCACCATTTAGAATCCTGTTAGGTTCAGCAGTCCATAGGCTTTTCAGGTAGATTATTTTCCATGCCCATTTAACCAGCAATTGAGTTGATGGGTGGGCCAGTTAGGAGCTTCCAATAGAAATACTGCTGATTTACCACCTACTATTTTAAAAGTGAATGTGCCTTGGGACTTCCCTGGTGGTCAAGTGTTAAGACTTTGTCTTCTAATACAGAGGGTACAAATTAGATCCTTGGTCAGGGAGCTAACATCCCACATGCCTTTGGTAAAAAAAAAAAAAAAAAAAAAAAGCTGAAACATAAAACAGAAGCAATATTGTAACAAATTCAATAAAGACTTTGAAAATGATCCACATCAAAAAAAAATGTTAAAAAAAATGGGGAATATGCCTTGATGTGGTCATAACCAATTTAACTTGAATTTGTATGTATGGTTGCTGTTTTCAAAATCCTTCTGCTCATTTCTTCCAGGTCCTTTAAAAAGCAGGATTGCATGGATTCTGTTTATTTGTTTGTTTTGCTTTGTTTTTTGTGGCCCCAGGGATCAGGTCAATGTTTCCCTGGAAAGGAGGTTGCCCAGAACAGGTAGGTTCAGGAGCCTGGAAAAAGAGACACACCCACAAATCTGGGACTCTCTCACCTGCTGACGTCTTCTTGGGAACAAAGTGTTTGATTCTACAAAGTGTCAGCTAAAAACTTGGTCATATGCCAAAAGTAAAGAGTTATTTTATTTGGTGGGAATGTTAAGGACTTCGAGCTCTGGACACAGCATCTCAATGACCCCGAGAAAACTGCTCCAAGGAAGGAGGAGAAGGAGTCAAGCTATACACAAGTTTGCAACAAACAGGGAAGGCAGTCTAAACATCAAAATTATTGTTAAGCAAAGGAAAACCTTTACAGCTTCTCCAGTGTCTCAGCAGTAAAGAATCCACCTGCAATGCAGGAACCATAGGAGACATGGGTTTGATCCCTGGATAGGGAAGATCCCTAGGAGGAGGGCAAGGCAACCCACTCCAGTACTCTTGCCTAGAGAATCCCCATGGACAGAGGAGCCTGGTGGGCTACAGTCCATGGGGTCGCAAAGAGTCAGACACACTGAGGCAACTTAGAATGCACAAAGGAAAACCAGATATAAAGCAAAGGAATTAACCTTTCTTCTATGTATGGGAAGATACTTGCCTTTGGGCTCACTGAATTCATTCCTTTCATATACACCTCAGCTATCTAGGGCCAAATCCTGTTTCTTGATTGTTTATATCCGTAATTCCTTGTTCACCATAAGGAGCAGCAGATGTAGCGGATGGCTGCTACTTGCGTTACCCCACTTCCTCATTATGGGAGTTGGTGGCATCTGCTGGATTGCAGGCAATGTGTTGTTTGTTGGGAGCCCTCATTCACATTTGGGGCTTCCCTGTAGCTCAGCTGGTAAAGAATCTGCCTGCAATGCAGGAGATCCCGGTTTGATTACTGGGTCAGGAAGATGCCCTGGAGAAGGGATAGGCTACCCATTCCAGTGTTCATGGGCTCCTTGGTGTCTCCGATGGTAAAGAATCCACCTGCAATGCGGGAGACCTGGGTTCAATCCCTGGGTTGGGAAGATCCCTTGGAAGAATGCTTGGCAGCCCAGCCCAGTATTCTTGCCTGGAGAATCATCATGGACAGAGGAACCTGGTGGGCTACAGTCCATAGGGTCTGAAAGAATCAGACATGACTCAGCAACTAAGCCCACACGGCACAGCATTCATATTTGGAGGTCCAAAATCACTAATGGCTATGACATTTCTTGCCCACCAATATGGTGGGAAATATTTCACTTCACAAAAGTAAAGGTATGGTTTGGAAGGATAAAGGGGGTAGAATCATCACCAAGGTATCCATAGTGGTGATGTTGGTAGTGTTCAGTAGTGTACAATTCTTTGTGATCCCATGGGGTGTAGCCAACAACACTCCTCTGTCCATGGAATTTTCCAGACAATAATACTGGAGTGGGATGCCATTTCCTCCTCCAGGAGACCTTCCGTACCCAAGGATCAAACCCATGTCTCTTGCATGTCCTGTATTGGCAGGCAGATTCTTTACCACTGCACCACTTGGGAAGTCCCAAGATACCAGTGACCACTGCTAAATGCTCCAGGAGATCAGGTTACAAAAGGATGTTAGAATAAAAGAGCACCCTAAAATACAGAGAGAGTGCATAGACATGAGGGCCCTGGGGCAAATTTTCAGTTTATCCTTCCTCTCTTCTCCAAAAGCTGAGCCTGCTTGAAACTCAAGTTAACAAGGAAATGTTGACTCTATAAACTGACTCGGCCAAATCTTCAGGAAAGACAACCCTTCACCACATTTTCAGTTTCTTCTTTCCCCAGTCCTTGAGACTTTTCAGGCTGATACTCAAGAGGCCCTCCATAATCCATCCTACATTTCTACCTTTCTATTGTAAGATACATAGGAGACCCAGTAAACACCTGTGGGAAGCATAAAAGGTAGGAATGACACCATCCCTTCCGACTTAACATACTAAAGGGCTTACTATTGTCCTCCCTGTCTCACACACATACACACTAATTACACTTTTGCCTTTTTTTCTACAGGTGATCCCTCCATCTGATATGCTGTATCCCATGAAATTTCACCACTGAAATTATATTTGTACTACATAGTTTGGTTATAAATCCATGTCTTCCAGGAAATCTCCCCAAATCTCTTAATCTATAAAGAACCCCTTTTCTTCTAGGTTAACCAGTTCATCATAACTTCTAAAATAACAAACATGAACTATGCCCAGTATTATCACTAATCTGACAGAATTTTCTGAATGACAAATTAGGGACTAGGGGATACAGATCTGAATAAGGTAAAGTGCTATTCTCAAGGAGTGCAAAATCTAGTAGGCAGTTTTTAAGTAGTCATACTACTGTAAAATAAGAACAAAAGTATACATAATATCTAGAAAGCAGCAGAAAAGAAAAATGGTGGAAAAATGCAAGCATCAAGAGAGGACTTTGAGAGGAAGTAGAGCAGGATTTGTAACAGTAAGCCTTTGACTGTGTGGACCACAATAAACTGTGGACAATTCTGAAAGAGATGGGAATACCAGACCACCTGACTTGCCTCTTGAGAAACCTGTATGCAGGTCAGGAAGCAACAGTTAGAACTGGACATGGAAAAACAGACTGGTTCCAAATAGGAAAAGGAGTACGTCAAGGCTGTATATTATCACCCTGCTTATTTAACTTATATACAGAGTACATCATGAGAAATGCTGGGCTGGAAGAAGCACAAGCTGGAGTCAAGACTGCTGGGAGAAGAATCGATAACCTGAGCTATGCAGATGACACCACCTTTATGGCAGAAAGTGAAGAGGACCTAAAAAGCCTCTTGATGAAAGTGAAAGAGGAGAGTGAAAAGGTAGGCTTAAAGCTCAACATTCAGAAAACTAAGATTATGGCATCTGGTCCCATCACTTCATGGGAAATATATGGGGAAACAGTGGAAACCGTGTCAGACTTTATTGTTTTGGGCTCCAAAATCAGTGCAGGTAGTGACTGCAGCCATGAAATTAAAAGACGCTTGCTCCTTGGAAGGAAAGTTATGACAACCTAGATAGCATATTCAAAAGCAGAGACATTACTTTGCCAACAAAGGTCCGTCTAGTCAAGGCTATGGTTTTTCCAGTAGTCATGCATGACTGTGAGTGTTGGACTGTGAAGAAAGCTGAACGCCAAAGAATTGATGCTTTTGAACTATGGTGTTGGAAAAGACTCTTGAGAGTCCCTTGGACTGCAAGGAGATCCAACAAGTCCATTCTGAAGGAGATTAGCCGTGGGTGTTCATTGGAAGGACCGATGCTAAAGCTGATACTCCAGTACTTTGACCACCTCATGTGAAGAGTTGACTCATTGGGAAAGATCTTAATGCTGGGAGGGATCGGGGGCAGGAGAAGAAGGGGACAACAGAGGATGAGATGGCTGGATGGCATCACCAACTCGGTGGACATGAGTTTGAGTGAACTCCAGGAGTTGGTGATGAACAGGGAAGTCTGACATGCTGCAATTCACGGGGTCGCAAAGAGTCAGACACGACTGAGCAACTGAACTGAACTGACTAAGAGCAGGATTGAGGAAATGGAAAGAAGACATTCCATACTTCATTCTCCATTGGCAAAGTCTTGAATATCTGAATCTCCATGCCAAGTTTGACTTTCTCCATTTGTCAAGCAAGTTGTAACTGATGCTAGAAGTCAAGATACAGAATCAGAGCAGTGACAGTCTTGGGCTCCACTTGAAGGGCTTGAACTTCTCATGGAGGTGACAGAAGGTCATCGTTATATTTCAAGCAGGAACATTGATCATTTCTTGTCTATCTTTGTAACCTAAGGTCAAACAAGCACAGTGCCTAGAAATAACAATAATCAAACAGACATTTATTGACTACTTACTGTATGCCTGTCACTGTTCCAGGCATTTTATATGTATTAGTTAGAAGGCACTGAACAAAAGTTTGTGCCATTAGGTTAAATGGACTTGCAGCTCCATCCCAACCAGACTGTGTGAAAATAGAAACTGTCATTAGATCTTTAGCAGAGTGAGAGAATTATGAGTTTAAAGAAGTTTGGTAATGAAAAAGGATCAGAATAAAAGAGCAAATCTGATTATTCCTCAACTAAAGGCCAAACCAGAAAGACTCAGGTAATAAAATAAAAAGGACAGGTAATATTTTAAGTGGTAAAAGAGCTAGAGAGGATTTTATAAACACTTTAAAGAAGAAATAGATAAACCACAGAGAAAAATAAGCCTTCGAATAAATTAGTAGGAAAAGAGAATTAACAATAAATGAGAACAGTTGAAATATTGAACTCATCCTTTGCAAGAAAAATGAGAGGAAATAACTTAGATTCTTAGCAAGTAATAAAAATCTTGCAAAATACTTAATAGGGATAGAAATCTAGTGAGGAAATGTTCATTAAAATTAATTCATCATTTTAAAATAGCACAGAGCCCTCACAAGGTGTGTTTCCACCAGGAATCACATCAGAGTTAGTTCTCTCCTTCCTCAGTATGACTTCCAAAGACACTGACTCTTAGGAGAGACTAAACATACTGGGAGATGGTCCACACGTGAATGTGGCCCTTGGGATACTGCCAAGAAAGGGGATGCTGGGAACAGCAGGCATATGTGGGGGCAATGCTAGAGTGGGTGTAGGGATGATTCTATTCTCACAATAACACCCTCCTCCAGTAAGAGCACCACTAAGCTCCTGACATGCTCAAACTCTCAATTGGAAGGCTATTTCTCCTATCTTTCTGAATCTGGCTTTTTGGTGGTTTTTTTGTTGTTGTCATTGTTGTTTTTCCTTTCTGCTGTATATCAGGAGTGCTTGATCGATGCAAAAATAATTTCTTTTGTTCTTCCAGTCCATCATTTTCTACATGATGTTTTCTGTAAGAGAGAGTAGGAGAAAAATAAGAGAGAGAGAAGGTGGTGGGGGAGAGAGAAAATGTGTATGTGTAGACATGTTAGTGGGATAATATCTTTGCAAACTCTGGAAAATGTCCTGAAGCATCTTTTACTGGCATAACTGTCAACCTGAGAATTTTATCTCACCAGCAGTGAGCCCTGACTCACTGGCTACAATGATGACCAGCAACACAAGAAAACTGAGATGTCTGGAAAACTGGAGAAGGGGGAGGACCGCAAGAAAGAGAACCAGGAGGTCAGGAGGGAGGTGATCCAGGTTGAAATTGATGAAGTGAAGTGAAGTGAAGTCGCTCAGTCATGTCCGACTCTTTGCGACCCCATGGACCCCTACCAGGCTCCTTTGTCCATGGGATTTTCCAAGCAATAGTACTGAAGTAGATTGCCATTTCCTTCTCCAGGGAATCTTCCCGACCCAGGGATCGAACCCAGGTCTCTCACATTGTAGACAGATGCTCTACCATCTAAGCCACCAGGGAAGAAATTGATAGATAATAAATCAAATAAGCATGATTTGCGGGATTTCTCAGGTGGCACTAGTGGTAAAGAACCCACCTACCAATGCAGGAGGTGTAAGAGATGTGGGTTTGATCCCTGGGTTGGGAGGAACACTTGGAGGAGGGCATGGCAACCCACTCCAGTATTCTTGCCTGGAGAACCCCGTGGACAGAGGAACCTGGCCGGCTACATTCCACAGGGCCACACAGTCAGACATGACTAAAGCAACTTAGCATGCATGCACGATTTCAAAGCAGAAAATCTGAGAGGGAGGCAGTCCCACGAAAACAACAAATGGAATTCTTATTGGAGTAAATTAGCTGTTCTGGAGAAAATAAAGTAGGGATATTATGTCAGAGAACCAAAGGAATAGGCAGTCACGTGATCAAGACACTGTAATAAAAACTGGGCAAAAGAAAAAGAAAGACAGGGGAGCCACAGTTTGAACCAATGACAAAGACCAGTCCCAACGAAACACAGTGAGTGTCAAGAAGGCTCTTGATAAATGAGTAAATGAATGAAGAAATGAGGAAGAAAATAAACCAAGTCTCTTGGTATCCTTGGTGTCCCAGAAGATAATCGCCAATCACAATACTTTGTGAGACTTTTCTACTTATGGCCAAGCCTTTTGATGATGGTTCAAGCAATTCTACCCACAGATGACAGGCATGCTCAGATTATGTCGCAGAATCTAAAATCCTACAGCCAGACTCCTTTCTGATTTGTGAAATGAGGCTTACAAAAATATATTGAGAATGAAAGTCAGAAATTGGTCAAGAAAAGCCAAATGAAAAATATATACAAAGTGTTCTCCTGAAATGTTGAAAACAGGCAAGTGTGTTTAGCAGATAAGCCCCAGGTGAGAAAATGAACCTTTCCAACTTTAGCAAAAGCTGCTCTGAGGTGACTCTTTTTTTTTTTTTTTTAAAATCCTACAGCCAGACTCCTTTCTGATTTGTGAAATGAGGCTTACAAAAATATATTGAGAATGAAAGTCAGAAATTGGTCAAGAAAAGCCAAATGAAAAATATATACAAAGTGTTCTCCTGAAATGTTGAAAACAGGCAAGTGTGTTTAGCAGATAAGCCCCAGGTGAGAAAATGAACCTTTCCAACTTTAGCAAAAGCTGCTCTGAGGTGACTTTTTTTTTTTTTTTTTTTCCTCTCGGATGACTCTTACTGCTTGAAAACAGGACACATTATTGACATTTAGTGGGAATCAAGAAAAGAAAAAAATATAGGGGGGGCAAGAATATTATAACAGCACTGTCAACATCAACACACCCAGGTTAGCATTTCACTAGAATGGAAAAGGACATTCTGAGGCGGGGGGGCGGGAAATGCTGCCTTAGTACAGAAGTCACACAGCTGTTTTCATAAGAGCAAAATAATGGTCAAAATAATGGTTTCAAAGAAATCAGGGTTGGGGTTTTCAACTGAGGAGTTCATCACTGACTTTTTACAGCTGAGAAAACAAAGTTCAGGGAAGAGTTACAGTTGTCTCATGGGCTGTCCTGTTGGCTCAGTGGTAAAGAATCCACCCGCCGATGCAGGAGAGGTGGGTTCAGTCCCTGGGTTCGGAAGATCTCTTGGAGAAGGAAATAGCAACCCACTCCAGTATTCTTGCCTGGGAAATCCCACAGACAGAAGAGCTTGGCGGACTACTGTCCATGGGGTCAGAAAGAGTCAGACACAGCTAAACAGTAACAAATGGCTGTCTCATGATGACAGTCACAACTGGTAAAGGAGGGATGCTAGATGCAATGTAGCCTGAGCCAGGAACGTGTAGCAAGGGTACCCAGGAAACAATGAGAGGGAACAGGAGTGAGAGGAGATCCAGGTGAAGTCATCACCTGCCTGGAGCCTCCCCTGAGCCTCCCAGCATCCACTTCCCCATTAGACTGGGTTAGGAGCCCCCTCTGGTGTGAGTGAGTGAAGTCACTCAGTCATATCCCAACTCTTTTTGACCCCATGGACTGGAGCCTATCAGGCTCCTCTGTCCATGGATTTTCCAGGTTGCCATTTCCTCCTCCAGGAGATCTTCCCTACCAAGTGATTAAACCCAGGCCTCCCAGATTGTAGGCAGACGCTTTACCGTCTGAGCCACTAGGGAAGGTTCCTCTTCTGGACTCTCTGAGAACTGTGAGCATCTCTCAATCCTCTCGCCACTTCTTTCATAATCTTGTTTTTCTCTTTTTCCTCTAGACTGAGCCTTGTGAGGACAAGGGCTATGTCCAATTAAATAGTGTGACTCCTTATAAGAAAAGTCATGACCAACCTAGTTCAGTTCAGTTCAGTCGCTCAGTCGTGTCCAACTCTTTGCGACCCCATGAATCACAGCATGCCATGCCTCCCTGTCCATCACCATTTCCTGGAGTTCATTCAAACTCACGTCCATCGAGTCAGTGATGCCATCCAGCCATCTCATCCTCTGTCGTCCCCTTCTCCTCCTGCCCCCAATCCCTCCCAGCATCAGAGTCTTTTCCAATGAGTCAACTCTTTGCACGAGGTGGCCAAAGTACTGGAGTTTCAGCTTTAGCTTCATTCCTTCCAAAGAAATCCCAGGGTTGATCTCCTTCAGAATGGACTTGTTGGATCTCCTTGCAGTCCAAGGGACTCCTCAAGAGTCTTCTCCAACACCACAGTCCAAAAGCATCAATTCTTTGGCACTCAGCTTTCTTCACAGTCCAACTCTCACATCCATAAATGACCACTGGAAAAACCATAGTCTTGACTAGACGGACCTTTGTTGGCAAAGTAATGTCTGCTTTTGAATATGCTATCTAGGTTGAATATGCTATCTGTCCTTCCAAGGAGTAAGAGTTTTTTTAATTTCATGACTGCGATCACCATCTGCATTGATTTTGGAGCCCAAAGCAATAAAGTCTGACACTGTTTCCCCAACTATTTGCCATGAAGTGATGGGACCAGATGCCATAATCTTTGTTTTCTGAATTTTGAGCTTTATGCCAACTTTTTCACTCTCCTCTTTCACTCTCATTAAGAGGCTTTTAAAAAGCAGACACATTACTTTGCCAACAAAGGTCCATCTAGTCAACGCTACGGTTTTTCCAGTAGCCATGTATAGATGTGAGGATTGGACTATAAAGAAAGATGAGCTCCAAAGAATTGATGCTTTTGAACTGTGGTTTTGGAGAAGATTCTTGAGAGTCCCTTGGACTGCAAGGAGATCCAACCAATCCATTCTAAAGGAGATCAGTCCTGGGTATTCACTGGAAGGATTAATGTTGAAGCTGAAACTTCAATACTTTGGCCACCTGATGCAAAGAACTGACTCATTTTAAAAGACCCTAATGCTGGGGGAGATTGAAGATGGGAGGAGAAGGGGACGACAGAGGATGAGATGATTGGGTGGCATCACCGACTCAATGGACATGAGTTTGGGTAAAGTCCGGGAATCAGTGATGGACAGGTAGGTCTGGTGTGCTGCAGTCCATGGTGTCACAAAGAGTTGGACACAACTGAGCAACTGAACTGAACTGAACTGAGTGGTTATTTCAAGTGGTGCTAGTGGTAAAGAATCCTTCTGCCAATGCAGGAGACCGGGATTGTATCCCTGGGTGGGGAAGAACCCTTGGAGGAGGAAATGCAACCCACTCCAGTATTCTTGCCTGGGAAATCCCATGGACTGAGGAGCTTGGCGGGCTAGAGTCCATGGGGTCGCCAAGAGTCAGATATGACTGAGCGTGAACACACACAGCTGATGATGAAAGAACAATGTGAAAACTTAGTGAAGACTCCAAAATGCATTGAAGAAGCCCACAGAGATGTAACTATGAATCCAAAGCAACTAGAGCAGAGAATCTGTCACCGGAAAGACACATGTTGCCCCCATGCCGCCCAGCATCTTCCTGTCTCATGGAGGAGCTTCAGGAGAACTGGACCAAGGACCCAACTCTCTTGGGTGACCATGCCTTGCTCTCTGCGGTCTCCTCCTCAGATAATAATCAACTCATGCAGTAGCCTAGCCAGGATCTGTAGAACGCCACTCACCTATTTCTTTGCCTTCTTTATGGGTCTTGATTTGAATGCCCTGTGGGAAAAGTGACCTGGTTGAAGTGGTTGAAATCTGGAAAGATTCAAATGACATTCACCTTCTTGGACACAACGCAGGGGTATTCAGGAGAGAGTGAGTATATGGTGACCGCTGAGCAGAAATGCAGTCCCTGCCTAGGATACTTTTGTTCCTTAAGTGAAAATCCAATGGACCTAAAGGCAAGATCCCCAAGGAAGCTTGTCTGAAGCCCTGGTCAGAGGCACCTTCTGCCTCTTAACTTCCAGGGCACCTTCTTGGCCTATTTACAGCTTTCTTCATAGTTGCCTGGATGCACAGACAGGCATGCGTGTGTGCTCCTGTTGTTAGATTATGAGCTTTCTGTAGGCAGGGGATATTTCTAATTTGTCATTTTATCTGTGCTCCCTGATTTGATTTCTAGAACATACTGAACATTTAATAGCCATAGAAGCAGTTTTTTCTTTTAATGCTTATCTATTTATTTATTTGGTTGCCTTGGATCTTGGTTGGGGCACGTAGGACCTTCTTCACTTTTTCATGTGGGATCTTTCTTTGCAGAGCACAGACTCTCTCATTGTGGCATCAGGGTTTGGTAGTTGCAACATAGGGGTTTAGTTACTCCGTGGTTTGTGGGATCTTAGTTCCCTGACCAGAGGTCAAACCCACATCCCCTCTATTACAATGCATTGCAAGTCAGGTTCTTAACTGCTGGGCCACCAGAAGTCCTGAAGCAGGAGTTTTAAGGGCAGCAGGAGTTGCAGGCGCGTCTGAAGCAGAGTCACAGCCGTCACCCTCCTTAACTGAACACCTGGCACTCTGTCGGGCTCTGTGCGCAGTGGGTGTCTCCCTAGCTCATCTAATCCTAAAAGCACCTCTAAACAGCAGGTGCTTATTTTCTCAGTTTTATGGCTTTTCGTCTTACAGGTAAGGGGGAAAAAAGATAAGTGCAATCACATCACTTGCTGATGGCTTTAGAGCCAAGATTCACACTCACATCTCACTGACATCAGGGTCTGCTTTCAGTCTGATTGAGTGAATCCACTGGCTCAGCTACTGAAGGTCACCCCACAAGTTTAGCCCAAGTTCAAAGATACCTGCTGCTCCTGGAGACCCACCCTCATTCCCTGTCACTCCTATACCAGCCACCTTGCTCTACGTTAGAGAAATATGGCATTCGGGAGTTACTAGGTGCTCATATATAAGCTCAAAGGGACCAAAGCTCTGGAGGCGACATGCCATGTCCTGAGTCACTTTGGCACTCTGGTGCAGATCATAGCAAGTGGCGTGATGTCTTGCCTCTCAGGAATCTGGCACTTTCTCTATTATTCCTCGATTTGTTTCCATGTTGAGATGCCAGGCTCAGATCTCAACACATAGAGAAAAAAACCCAAAGAAAAGTACAGAATCATTTCCTTCTGCCAAATCCAAGATGGCAAAGCTCAGGATTCCCATGATCCATCCTGATGATAAGAGGAAAGTGTCCTAAGCTGGGCCTTGTTGCCCTTTTCCATCCTGCTTCCTGTCCTCTGTCTCCCCCAAACCTACGGTCAGTGACTTCAACTTGACCCCCTCAAGCAGAGGCTGCTTATTACTCCTCCTGAGAGGTGGGTTCCCACACCTGCCTTGGCTTCCTGGTTTAGTGAAATTAAAATCTTAGCCATGCATGTTCTTCCTGGGTCTCTTGGCTACTGCCTCTGTCCCTCCCGCCAGTGCCCTGGCTGCTGTGGGCTAGAGAGGGTTTATTCCCTCTGCTGCCTTCTAGTGAAATGGAGGGGTCTCTGGGTGGGCCAGCTCGCTGCAGTCTTGTTCCCCTGACATCCCCCCGTGATTCATTTATCCCATCCCATGACAGAGGCGCACCTAATGGATGATGCTTTTTTATTGGGAAATAGGAGCCATAATCATACACCTACTACAGTAATTCACAGGCCCTGTGAATGAGGCACATTTTCACAAAAGCGCAAAGCCAGAACAAAGTAATAAAGGGTTGCTTTGCCATCCACAGCACAATACCAGAAGGAGCACACTATGTCGTTTCCTCTTGTGTAAATGTGGTGTAACATCACTCCACTGTTGTGATAGGGATAAATAGCAAAACACACATGAAGCAGTGAACCCTGTGTGGACACACACGGTCAACGGCCAGCTATAGTTTCCTTACTTTCCTAGCTTCCTTCCCTGGAGAAGGAAATGGCAACCCACTCCAGTGTTCTTGCCTGGAGAATTCCATAGATGGATGAACCTGGCAGGCTACAACCTATGGGGTCGCAAAGAGTTAGACACGACTGAACGATTAACACTAGCTTCCTTCCAGACGTGGCTCAAACACAGTCCTTTCCCTGAGTGCCTCCTTCCCTCTGAGCCCAAATCATGAAGCTGTTTCCTCTGACAGTGATCACATTCTGACTTTCATGATTATTATTCACAGATCTTTAAGTCAGAGGCAGGGACCTCGTCTTAGGTCCCTGGCTTACGTCAGGTGAATGGAATGGGCTTGCCTAGAAATGGATGGAACTTGACATCACCTGCTGTGCTATCAACTTGTTGGGTGACTTCTCTCTGTACTGAAACTCATGTTCTTACAATACAGAGAGTCGGTGTAAGAAAAAGGCTTTTGTCTGGGGGTATCGGTTCTCAAAGTGTCCTCCCCACATCAGCAGCAGCACATTACCTGCCAGCTTGTTAGGAATGCGAAACTTCAGGTCCCACACAGACCTACTGCTGGGGAAAGTCTGAGGCGGGGCCTGGCAGTCAGTAGTTTCCTGACCTTCTGGGTGATTCTGATACCTACTTGTTGAAGTTTGAGAAACACTGTCCTCAGAACTTCTGAGAACACCCTAAAATAGGGGTCTCCAGCCTCTAGGATCTAATGCCTGAAGATGGGAGGTGGGACTGATATAATAATGATAATAGAAATAAAATACACAATAAATGTAATGTGATTGAATCATCCCCAAACTATCTGCCCCACCATCAGACTGTGGAAAAATTGCCTTCCACAAAACCCATCCCTAATGCCAGAATAGTTGGGGACCAACTATTGCCGTGAGCTATATGAAAAGTCTATTTTGTGTATGTGCGTGTGTGTGTATATCCTTTCCCTGGAGAGAGTCTGCTTAACTTTCATTGCATTCACAAAGGTTTCACGACCTTAAAAAAAGGTAGACATCCTAGATAAACTTTGCCCTATAATTCCTTCTTGATATAAAATGTCATGAGTCTTACTAGAGAGAAAAAGAGCATGGGACAATTAACATAAACCCTACTTAATTTCCATGCTGATTGATTAGATGAACATGAGCTCAGGGCCCAGGGCAATATGCCAACACAGAGTCCAAAAGGGAACAGTATTCATACAAGCCTGCCATCTGCTCTGAAGATGAGATTAGCCCCTGACCTCTGTCCCTCCCAGCAGCCTGGTGCCAGGGCCCCTCCCCCACCTCAAAAATCATAGTGTCACAGAGTTGGGGGTTCATCGGAATTCCTCTGAGGCTTGGCTATCTATTAGAACCACTTAGGGAATTTTAGAAAGTACCAAAGCCATAGCCCACTCCCAGACTCCTACATAATTGGCCTCAGATGGGGTCTGACTCATCTATTTTTACACTCAGATGACTCATCTATTTTTATAAGTTTTCCAAGATCCTAAGGCACAGCTAGAACTGAGAACCACTGAGCCTACAGGTGCTGGTTGTGGTTTAGTTGCCATGTCCCACTCTTGCAACGCCACAGCCTGTAGCCCACTAGGGTCCTCTGTCCACGGATTTTCAAAAACCCTGTGTCCTATCTGCACCGAAGGGCTTCTCGGGTGGTGCAATGGTTAAAAATCCACCTCCAATGCAAGAGACACAAGAGACTTGGGTTTGATCCTTGGGTCAGGAAGATCCCCCGAAGAAGAAAATGGCAGCTTGCTCCAATGTTCTTGCCTGTAAACTTCAGAGAAGCCTGGTGAGCTGCAGTCCATGGGGTGCCAAAGAGTTGGACACAACTGAAGACTGAGCATGCACGAGTGCCTGCTCTGGAAATAAAAGTTACTTTTACACATAGCAACCATTGACCCCTGCTGCAAAATGATGGAGATGGCACCAGAGGGTCAGGGAGAAGCCTGTGGACCAGGACTGGACTTGGGGTTAGAATTCATTTCTGAATACAAATCCTGGCTCTGTTGTTTCCTGGCTCTCTGCCCAAACCGAATCCCATCACCTTTATGAGCTAGGTTTCTTTGCAGTGGTGAGAGGAAATGAGAAAATGATGCCAACCACACTCCATTAATGATGCACCAGGCCTGCAGATTGTGGTGATGAAGTTCCAGGGAGGGGTTAATCTGGAGGCAATAAAGGAAATGTCCACTTATCTAGTAGGAAGCTCGTGGGGAGACTGTCCACAGAGTAAGGAGGGGAGGCGCTGGGAGGGAAGGTGTTTGAGATGCCCTCACTGAACTGGCTTCTTCCCAGCTTCTTTGAGCAAGGCACATGGAAAGGTTGCTGCTGCTGCTGCTGCTGCTGCTGCCGCTGCCGCTGCTGCTGCTGCTGCTGCTGCTGCTGCTGCTATTAAGTCACTTCAGTTGTGTCTGACTCTGTGCGACCCCACAGACGGCAGCCCACCAGGCTCCTCTGTCCCTGGGATTCTCCAGTCAAGAACACTGGAGTGGGGTGCCATTGCCTTCTCCGCCACGGAAGGGTTAACTTATTCCAAAATCAGTGCTCTCTGGCTGCTCCTGTTGCTGGCAGGATTGTTTGTGCTAATTAAAAACAGGTGCATTTGCCTGAGACTTCTGCCAGGAGCTTTTCTCAGGACTGGGTGCTCTGGAGACGACCATCACCACAGGCAATCAGTTTAAGGGATGTGTTCTAGCTTTATTTGCATATGAGAACTTGAGTGTCACCTGAGGTTTATAAAAAGAACCTGAAAAATGATATGTGCTTCAGTTCAGTTCAGTCACTCAGTCATGTCCAACTCTTTGCGACCCCATGAACTGCAGCACACCAGGCCTCCCTGTCCATCACCAACTCCCGGAGTTCGGCCAACTCATGTCCATTGAGTCAGTCATGCCATCCAACCATCTCATTCTCTGTTGTCCCCTTCTTCTCCTGCCTTCAATCTTTCCCAGCATTAGAGTCTTTTCAAATGAGTCAGCTCTTCGCATCAGGTGGCCAAAGTATTGGAGTTTCAACTTCAACATCAGTCCCTCTAAGAAACATCCAGGACTGATCCCCTTTAGGATGGACTAGTTGGATCTCCTTGCAGTTCAAGGGACTCTCAAGAGTCTTCTCCAACACCACAGTTCAAACCCATCAGTTCTTCAGCACTCAGCTTTCTTTATAGTCCAACTTTCACATCCATACATGACCACTGGAAAAACCATAGCCTTGACTAGATGGACCTTTGTTGACAAAGTGATGTCTCTGCTTTTCAATATACTATCTAGGTTGGTCATAACCTTCCTTCCAGGGAGTAATTGTCTTTTAATTTCATCACTGCAATCACCATCTGCAGTGATTTTGGAGCCCCCCAAAATAAAGTCAGCCACTGTTTCCACTGTTTCCCCATCATTTGCCATGAAATGATGGGACCAGATGCCATGATCTTAGTTTTCTGAACGTTGAACTTATTGCTTAACTGTTCTCCAAGGGGGAAAATGGCTTGATTAAAGAGACTGCTGCAAAGGCAAAAAGTAGCAAAGAATGACCAGGACTGCTTTAAAGCATCTCCTGAAAGAGGACCAGTAGCTGAGGAGCCAGGAACTCAAAATTCTGGTTCCAAGATTCCCATGATCTCGCTATCTGACCTTTTACAATAAAACAAACAAACAAAAATATGTATATATAATGAGATATGCTATCTCTTTTTAAATCTGTTTTCATTTCCACCTTATAGATGTATTGCATCATGTCCAAACTCTTTGTGACTCTATGGACTGTAGCCCACCAGGCTCATTTTGTCCATGGGATTCTCCAGGCAAGAATATTGGAGTGGGTTGCTGTTTCCTTTTCCAGAGGATCTTCCCGACCCAGGGATCGAACCTGCATCTCAGGCATCACTGGCATTGGAAAGTGGGTTCTTTACCACCAACACTACCTAGGAGGCCCCATAGATGCAATGGGGTGGCCAAAAAGTTTGTTCAGGTTTTTCTGTAAACTGGGAAAACCCAAACAAACTTTTTGGCCAATCTAATGAAAACAGTTAGCAAGAGGACTCATCACTCAGTGACTCAACTGGGTAAGGATGAGCCTTGATTCAAATCTACTTCCCTGTGCTTTGGTCCTTCAACTATACTGTTGGGTTTTTTTTCTGCTGAACTTGAAACTCTTTCAGAAAATTAAGATTCTGCATACACTCAGCTTTCTTCCTGCCTCTGAATCCAGAACACAGAAAGTAGTGCTTTTCTTTCCGTCTTTTCTTGCCGTCTCAGAGCCAAGATCCCTCAGCAAGTCCCAGACTGGGTTTTCCGACTCCAAGCCCAGGAGAGAAGGGATGCTGAAGAGACCAGACCGAGAGAGAGAAAAATTGGCCCACACAACAGAACCCCAGCACTGAGCTTTCATTTGATTTTGAGCTTCATGGTTGATAGATTTGAGGCTGACATTTGGAAGAGATGATTAGCATGTCAAAATGAAGCCAATACCTGATTTATAGGTATTTATAGGATCTGTGCCCAAGAATTCAACATCTGATTTTACCCCCCACAAACCCTCCACTTTTTAATTTACAGCTCTCAAGCCAATTTAATTGCATTTGTCTTCAATGAGGCTGTTTATTGCCATTCGAGAAGACAGGCTTTCAAAATTATGAGAGCCTTCAAAATTGTATTGGGGATAGTGAAGAATCCAAAGATAAGAATTCCAATATTCCTTCCTAATTTACCCACACAGCATGCAGCAGGGTGAGAAGCATCTTAAGTTAGTGTGTTATCCAGAATGACTTGGCTGGATTACAACTTTGGCCAAGTTTGGCAAGATCAACTTCTTTTCTCCAAGCCAGTTGCTTGAGGATTTGAAAACTTGTCTCTCTATTCTTCCTTTGAACAAAGAAACTCAAAGTTACCTTTCTGAACCTTCCTCTCAAACTGAGCTCTCAAGATGTTGTCGAGAGCAAATTTTCAAACAGTCTACCAGCTTTTCAAGATCATTCAACGGAGCTGTCACTCAGCAACTCTGAAAGAACTGTGAAAAAGTACAAATTTCGTTGGTCTTAGAGTCAGAAAAGGTGCACTTCTTTTTATCTCCAACCTGTTTGACCTTGAACAAGTCACTTCCCCATTTCCGTTTAAGGATTTTTTCACCCATAAGAATAGCACCTCCTCTTTCTGCCTCAGAATCCATGAGGATCAGCTTGGATGGTTACACTGATGGGGCAAAAGGGAAGGGTGTCCCCCTTCCCCCAATGGGGCAGAGAGGCAGGAAGGTGAAAGGGGCAGTGCAGGGTGGTACATGGATTTTAGAATGAGGTACCCCAGGAATCATTCCCCAGGTCTGCTCCTGACAACTTTCCCTTCGATCTCTAGACCCTGATTTTCTTTTATTAAATAAGAGAAAGGTATCCCTTATTTGTTGTCAAGATGAAAGATGATTTAAACCCCAATATTTAACTAGAGTAAGAACTCAATCAAGTTTTCTTCCCTAGTTGTAGTGGTTAAACATGCCAATTGTATAGCCAGATGATCTGGCTCCAATCTTGGCTAGGTAGCTTCCTAGCTGTGTGGTCTTAGACTGGTGACTTAACTTTCTGAGTCTCAGTTTCCCCATCTGTGCTGTGCTCAGTCACTCAGTTATGTCCTGTTCTTTGCTACCCCATAGACATTAGCCCACAAGGCTCCTCTGTTTATAGGACTTTCCTGGCAAGAATATTGTAAGTGAGTTACCATTTCCTTCCCAACCCAGGGTCAAACCTGCATCTCCTGCCTTGCAGGTAGATTCTTTACTGCTGAGGCACAAGGTAGGCCCATCCCCATTTGTAGAATAGGGGAAATGACAGAACCCAGTACATAGGAATGGCACGTGAATTAAATGAGTAAATTATTTCACGCATCTTTAGAAAGAGGCCTGTCCATAGTAAGTGCTACTTATCAAACCATTTTAACAAGAATTAACTCAAATCTCTTCTTTACTCGAACTGTACTATAATAGTAAATGGAATTAACCAGATGAAAGGCTAAGGCTAACTCTTAAGCCAGCATCATCTCACCACGAAAAGACTAACTTCTCTGGTCAGGAAGATCTACATTCCACATCTGTATACACAAAAGAGAACAAACACAGAAAGAAAACACCCCATCAGGTCATCCCCATGTCAAATGACCCCGTGGCTCAGAAAGATAGAAAAATGATCAGCACAGATGTGAATAACAACCTTCTGCTTGCTTTTGTAATTTAAATCTTTTCCTTCATGTGCTTAGTCACTGCAAAAACTGAATTCATCCTCTGCCACCCAAGTTTCTCTAGGTAACTTATGAAATTTCTCACCATGTACTTGTTTAAAGAAAGAAATATCTTTAACAAGTCAATTTTGAGGGCCTATGGTGTTCATTTGTTACAAAAGGATTTTTATCTAAAATGTTATAGGCCAAGGTTTCATTTTGCCTCCACTTCTGTATCCTGGTCTGGAGCTATTTATTTTAAACAACACAAGGTATAGACTGAAATTTCCCAAGAGCATTTCAAAGAGCAATTTTTCATTTCCTGCCGCTATGAATTTATGTTCTTAAAATAGAATTGTGCTAAACAGTTTCTTCGGAAATCAGGTTAATACGAACATGAAAGGATGGAGCAAAAAAACCTGAAAAATAAAAAACATTAAACCTCTTACGAAACCTATTTGTAAGAGGCTTCATCTCAATCATGAGGAAGAAAACAAACAACTCATTAGCCCTTGCAGTTCTTAAATTTTCATTTACTCATTAGTTCACGAATATGTATTGAATGCCTTCTATATTCCAGAGGTTACCATCAGCATTTGAGTTTACAGATGAGACAGAAGGACAAGAAAAAAAGTAAGTACAGAATATGTAGGAGCTGTGGCCACGATAAGCTTAGAGTATGGTTAGAGTTCAGATCTCAATGCCCTTAATCACTGAAAGATGATCAGGGAAGGCTTCCTGGAGGAACATGTCATCAAGAACCTGTAAGAGTCAGGTAGAGAAGGAAAGGGACTTGAACAAAAGGAGGAGCTAATGCCAGAAAATCCAAGACTCCCATAGACTAGGAGAGAAAATCAGGTAAAGCACAAAGGTCATGAAGTTCTAGAAGATGAGGCCAGACAGAAAGCCCAGACCAGACCAGGAACAGCTATGGAAACTCAACTAAGGGATTTTATTTCTATCCTGAGAGTTGTAGGAAACTATTAATGGACTTCAAGCAAAGAAATAATGTGCTCATTTTTGTTTTTCAGAAAGATAACCAGGCAGCAGTGTATATGGTTAAGCGAAAGCACCAGGCAGGGAAAGGGGGACCAGTTAGAAAATACTCTAATGGTCCAACGAAAAGTGATGAGGGGCAGGTATATGAGTGGTGGTGGTGGTTTGGTTGCTAAGTCTTGTCCAACTCTTACCACTCCATGGACTATAGCCCTCCAGGTTCCTCTGTCCATGGGATTCACCAGGCAAGAACACTGGAGTGGGTTGCCATTTCCTTCTCCAGGGGATCTTCCCAACCCAGGGATCGAACCCTGGTCTCCTGCATTGTAGACAGATTCTTTACTGACTGAGCGACAAGGGAAGCCTATGAGAGGCATATGAGAGGGATTTAGATAAAAGGCTCCAATGACCTGTATTTTATAACCTCCTACTCACCCCATCAGTAAGGGAGGGATTTCTGCCCTAGAGTTAGAGGGATCACTCAACACACAACACCAGACACTGGATAGGTAGGCTGGATGGCAGTTCATGAGTCACATACATTACAAGCCAGGAGAGGAAGGGAGCATACAGCACAGGGCTACACGGAGGCTACCGCAAAGCCAGGTGGCACAGTGGTAAAGAATCTGCCTGCCAGTGCAGGAGACACAGAGATCCCTGGGTGGGGAAGATCCCCTGGAGAAGGAAATGGCAACCTATTCCAGTGTTCTTGCCTGGAAATTCCATGGACAGTGGAGCCTGGAGGGCTACAGTCCAGGGAGTCACAAAGAGTCAGACGTGACTAAGCACACACTCAGTGATAAGCAGAAACGGTGTCTGGTCCCTTGATAAGAAGCATGCTTTACTAGGACCTTGTCTGCAAGAACAGGATAGGGAAGGAAACCCATGGTTAAGCCATCTGAGGTCCTCCTGATTTTACCAGAAGTTAAGGCAGCATATATAGTTCAGTCTAACTGGAGGTTTTGCATCACAGCCCGTTACTGAAAGGACAGAGCGATGAATGTGAGACAGGAGACCAAATGCCTCTGGTCTTTCTGATTTGGGAGAATGGATAGGTGATGGTACACTCGCCTGAGATAAAGGATCAGAAGGTGCTTAATTTAGAGATCATCGTGTCTTCACTTTGAGCATGCTGAGTTGACAAGATTATGAAAAGTCTGTGGGTTATGTTGGAGATAGAGGGAAGTTTCACTCTTCACCTTCGGGGATTCTTTCCCTTCACTCACCCCTTGGCCAATTGTCTTTGTTTTAAGTCACAAGGTTGTGGGACACTTTTTATGCAGCAAACTCTAACTGATACATGCATATTGGAAACTGAGATGAGAGCCAACGTTTCCAGCGAATGAGGGGACCGACCCTGAAGGGCAACAAAAGAGACCAAGCAGGTGCAGGTGATGAGGCTGCTTTCCTTCCTTCCTGTATTTCTAGACAGCTGGCTCATTATTAAAGGTTCCTGGTGGGAAAATAATTACTGTCTTTATAGCTACTGGGTCTTTTGGAAGGAGTATTTAAACATCCTTTGCCAGGTGGGGGCCCCCTCAACATGGCAGGTTGCTTTCTCCAGCCAGAAGGGAAAGAATCTATAAAATTAGGAGCTCTGTGTGGGAAGATAGTATGACTTTTGGAATTGTTTAAAGGTTGAGACTCTGAGGTCAGGAAGAGCTGAACTTGCATCTAGGCTCTATTCTTCTCCTTTAAACTGTGTGACATGCATCAGTTCCTTAACCTCTCTGAAATTTGCCGTTTTTCATTAGTAAAATGAGGGTCATGATAGTACCTATTAGGTTATCCTAAGGGTGAAATAGAAATGTTTCATTTTATGTCTGGCTTGTTATTTGTCTCTTCTCTGAATTAACCTAGCTTATGATATGAAGAAAAGCCAGACCCCTATTCTCTGACCTTGGTTTTTTATCCATAAAATGAGAAGTTTCATCAGAGGATCTCTAGGTCCCACTTTATCACTAACACTCTAGGGAAGCAAAATATAGGACAAATACCCTCTAGGATTCAAAACTTATAAGGCAAAAACATTCAACTTTTAAAAGGAATTTAAATAACTGTAATGCAACTGTACAGGAAATTTTCATTGTTTTCTTGACTTTTTTTTCTTTTTAAAAAATGTCGGAGAGCTTCTTGTCCTTGTCAGCACCAAGACAAAGCATATCGCATAGAGTCTATCCGGTCTGTTTTGTAGTTTGAGTAGATATCATGTCTCAATTGCTTTCAGTAAAAAAGAATACATTTAGAAAGGATAGTATTTATCAAGTCAAAAGAGTGATTTTTCTTACTGTAATACAGTAACATGATGCAGCAATCTTGCCAAGCAGATGGACTGCTGTGTTATAGTTAGATGCTAAACCCTGTTTGATAATTTATTGGCTCTTCCTTGTTGTTCTAACAGATGCCTCCTGTATTCAGACATGGCCAAGCCTATGGTCTTGGAGTTTGAGGTTATTTTCTTCCTCATTGTTCCAATCAAAGCAGACAGTGCCTCACATGCATGATGTTTATGGGTCTGTTCCCAGCCCTATTCTCAACTCCCCATCCATAAGGTGGGCCAGATTGTAGCATCTTCCTTCTTTGTCCTCATAAATAACATTAGAAATCAGAAACAATGCATGTGCTTCTTCATGTTCAAGTTGGAAATAAAGCAAGTGCTGGCTGGATCAAGGGCAAGAAGGCCCATGGATTTGATCTACAGGGAAAAGGTCAGACAATTAAAAATGAATATATTAGTTATCTACTCTTACATGACAAACTACTCAAACTTACCAGCTTAAAACAACACACATTTCACAGTTGCTGTGAGGCCAGAATTGGAGCTAATTCAGCTGATCCTCTGCTTCACAACTTCACATGAGATTGAAATTACAGGGTTGGCCATGGTTGGGGTCTTATCTGAAGGCTCAGTTGGGGAAAATCTGCCACCAAGCTTGCTCACAAGACTGTTGGTAGGATTCAGTTCCTTGAGAGTTTTTGGACTAAGGACCTTCATTTCTTTCTGGCTATAGGCCAGAGACTGTCCACATTCCTTTGCCAAGTGGGCCTCCCCAACACGGCAGGTTGCTTTCTCCAAGCCAGAAGGGGGAGAATCTACAAGCTAGAGGTAAGCTATTGTTCTTCTCTAACCTAGTCACAGAAGTGCCATCCCATCACCTTTGCCATACTCTACGAGCTAAAAGTCAAGGAGGAGGGCTTACACAAAGTATTAATGCCAGGAGGCAGAGCTCACTAAGGGACATCTGACAGCCTGCCTGCCAGCGGGAAAGGCAGAGCCACGCTGCGGTGCATGCCCAGACAACGGAGACAGTGGGGCCCAGACATTGATTTGCTCCCCAAGCCACAGGCCCTAAAGCAGCACCAAGGCTACCCTGGATAAAAAAAATCCCCTTTGCAATTTACCTATGCCACTTTACACAAAAGCACCACATGGATTAAAAGTAGTCATCAGTCACAAAGTCATATTATTAATATCAGTAAAGATGGACGGCTCCATAAATAGAAGAGGTAGAGCATGTGATAAACTTGAAAATTCATGTTCCAAGTGAAGACATTCAAAATTTTCCTCCCACCTCCACACCTTGTCTCCCCAGTGACCCGTTAGACATAGCATCTTCCAAATATCTCAGATATGTGGGCCAAACAAGCCCAGATTTCCAAATGTGACCTAATTTTATAGCTTGCTGTATCCAAATTCCAGCCTTTTTCTTCTGGGGAGGAAGACAGAGCCCACAGTCTTGGAGAACTTGCATTTAACTTCCAACACTTGTCTCAAAGAACCAGTCATAGCACAATGGGGCCCAGCCTGGCCTTTCTGGAAGACAGGGCCCAGATTGCCAACCTCACTTTATCCCGGAATTATCTCACCAGTGTTATAGCCATCCCTCACATCCTAGTTCTTTGTGCTTTATTCATTCAGTAAGAGATCACTGAGCACCTACTCTGTGCCAGGCACTGTGTGAAACATTGATATGAAGATGTAAATAAGAGTCTTGCCCTGGAGAAGGAAGAGGCAAAAAATCAATGCAGTGATGTTTTTTCTGTCCATAATCTCAGTCTGACCTGGCAGAGTTGGAACACCAAGGGGTGATGTCAGAGAAAAATTCAGAGAAGATGAATTTTTGGTTTGAGACAAGTCTTTAAAAAATAAGTAGGTAGCTATTAAATACTGGTTTCCTGGGAGACTCAGTGGTAACTCCTGCAATGCAGGAGACACAGGAGTTGCTTGTTCAATCCCTGGGTTGGAAAGATCCCCTGGAGAAGGAAATGACAACCCACTCCAGTATTCTTGTCTGGGAAATCCCATGGACAGAGGAGCCTGGTGGGCTTCAGTCTCTTTTCAGTCTGCAAAGAGTCAGACACGACTGAACATGCAGATGCAGATGTTAATTGAAAATTAGTGCAGACCAGAGAGGTCAGAAAAAGGCCGAGAAGGCCATTTCAGCGAGCAGACCACGAAGACAAAGAAGCCCGATGCCATCAAGGGACCTGCAGTCCCCTTCCTGGGGGCCTCCTGGGCCATATCAACAAGTGTGCTCTCAGAAAAGGAGAAATATCATATGGTATCCCTTAAATATGGAATCTAAAAAGATATGATACAAATGAACTTACTTACAAAACTGAAAGTGATTCACAGACTTAGAGAAAGATCTTATGGTTGCTGACAGGAAGGATGGGAGAAGGCACAGTTAGAAAGTGTGGGATGGACATGTACACACTTGCTGTTTAGTCGCCAAGTTGTGTATGATTCTTTGAGATGCCATGGACTGTAACCTGTCAGGCTCTTCTGTCCATGGGATTTCCCAGGCAAGAAAACTGGAGCAGGTTGCCATTTCCTTCTCCAGCATATACACACTGCTATATTTAAAATGAATAACCAACAAGGATCTACTGGACAGTACATGAAACTCTGCTGAATGTTATGTGGCAGCCTGGAGGGGACAGAGGGGAGTTTGGGGGAGAATGGATACATGTGTATGTATAGCTGAGTCCTTTTGCTGTTCATCTGAAACTAAAGCTTAAAAAAAATCTGCACTTGACATGGAGGGCAATGAGATGCCCCTGAAGAGCTTCTGACAGAGACAACAGGCATAAAAAGAGAGCATCTTAGGGAGCTCACTATGACTTCTGTGGCGGGGCAGGGTTAGACACAGTCAAGAGCAAATGGTGGACCAGATGTGAGCTTCCTCAGTGATCCAGTGGAGGCAGAAGAAAGGTATGAACAGGAGAGATGTCAAGGGGCAGAGTTGGCAAGGTGGAGACAGATGAGAAGCCTGCCTAAACTGGGGCAGGAGGAATATGGATGGTACAGAAGAAGCCAAAAAGAAAAAGGAATTCCTGCTAAAATCTCAGGGCCATTTAGAAGGAAGAGGAATGCAGAGGGCAACTCGATAGATGGCACCACCAATCTCCAGAATAACTGGTAAGGAACTTGAAGCAGCTTTGAACAAAAAGATGCTTAGGTTAATTTTGCACAGGTGGAGGGGAGCATTTCCGTGGCTCATTCCTGCGAAGATGAATAGTGGTCAAGTATACATGCAGACCTGGAGCTCAGGGTGGGGATCTTTGCAACTTTCTTAAAATCATAATCTTCTCCTCAAGAGAGGATGGTTTCAGCCTTGTGCATCCAAATTCCTATGGAATATTGATTAATAAACTTTAAAGTATTAAAAATGAATGTTTGGATTTGGGCTCTTTGCTGTCTCCGCAACTAGACATGATGTTTTTCTTATTCCCATGTGAGCCTAGCAGGTGTGATGTCACTTCCAAACCACTAGGAAGATGAAAGTGAAAGTGAAAGTCACTCAATCGTGTCTGACTCTTTGCAACCCCATGGACTATTATACAGTCCATGGAATTCTCCAGGCCAGAATACTGGAGTGGGTAGCCTTTCCCCTTCTCCAGGGGATCTTCCCAACCCTGGGATCAAATCCAGGTCTCCCACATCACAGGCAGATTCTTTACCAGCTAAGCTACAAGGAAAGTCCAGGAGAATGAAGATGCCTGTCAAATTCAGACTTGGAGGAAGGGATGGCCCCACCTTACGGGACTATCTTCACTGTGATGTGTTGTGAATATGTATGTGTGTGTGATTTGTACACTTCAGGATTTATCCTTCCCAGTCATCATATTTGGCTGGGATCCAGGGAACATTCATATAGAAAACTATGAAATATAATTGTTACTGTACATTTTGTACATCTCATCTTTGCTTTAATGACACGTGTGGCTGTTTCTTCACCAATATCTGCCCCCACATCCTTTCCCAGACCTCAACTTTCTTGCCTGCTGTCAGTCATATTCAAAGAATATTTATTGACCATCTGATACATTCCAGGAACCCAGGTAGGCTCCTGTAGGAGCCCAGGCAGGCTGTGTGTTAAAAGGAAGGCCCCTCTTAAAATGAAGACACCACCTTTAAGATGGAGTATATTAAACTAAAGACACCCCTGAGTATTTTACCAAAGTGGGGAGACTGATCCCTGCAGGACCTCAGTTACTGGGAACCAAGGACTACAACAAAGATGTTGAAGGAGGACCCAGGCTACAGGTGGAGTAAAAGGGTCTATGTATGTATGTTAGTCACTCAGCTGTAGCCCACCAAGCTTCTCTATCCATGGAATTCTCCAGGCAAGAATACTGGAGTGGGTTACCATTCCCTCCTTCAGTATAAAGGTCTGCTTGGGCCCTATTATTTACCGTGTATAACTGTGCTTGATATTGGTTTTCCCATCTGTAAAATAAAGCAGTGGGACTAAATTTGAGATCATTTTAGTTTTGATGAAGGCAAAACAGAGGGATCAGGAAAAGTCCATAGTGCAAAGGAAAGCCTGTTGGGGAGACAGCAAGTTTTTGGGGGAAAATGATTGGCAAAGGAGCTGGTACTCAAAAGAAGTGGAAGAGTATCAATTATAATTAACTATTTTACCTAATACTCATTTGGGGTAAAAAGTGTTAGTTCTATATTCACTCACTCATTCCTTCATCACTGGAAGACAGCTGCAGTCCAAGCTCTGTGCCAGAAACAGACACATATCACTGGAAACAGATGGATATTACTGGTTCCTCCTTTTAGGACCTCACGGTCTATGGGGAGCAGAGCCATGAAGAGATTACAGCAGTGGTGGATAATAATTGCTAACAGAGTTTGTACAAAGCACAGTGGAAGCCAAAAGGTCAGATGTGGCCAGAGAGATGACACTTCATCCATCCAACATGTCTTCCTCTAGTCTCTGCTCTAGAAAAGGTACTAGTCCACCCTCAGGAGCTGCAGGGTGAACCAGATATATGAGGTCCATACTCTGCCATGGGGAACCTTATATCAAAACCTTATATCACTGCTGGGTCTCATATGAAGACCCAGCACTGCCAAAAATAAATAAATAAAAGAAAGTGGATGATGGGAGAAAGATGCTACTAGATCTTTCTTATTCCGTTACGTCCCTTAACTCCAATACTTTGGCCACCTGATGCAAAGAACAGACTTATTGGAAAAGACTCTGATGCTGCCTGGTAAAGATTGAAGACGGGAGGAGAAAGGAATGACAGAGGATGAGATGATTGGATAGCATCATCAATTCCATGGACATGAGTTTGAGCAAGTTCCGGGAGACAGTGAAGGACAGGGAGGCCCAGCATGCTGCAGTCCATGGAGTTTCAAAGAGTTGGACACAACTGAGCAACTGAACTGAACCTCCCTTGCCTGGACCTTTTCCTTGCCTGAGCTTCATTCATACAGCTCACTCTAAAGGCCTTACCCATAATGCATCTACCCTGGTAATGACACACTTCCCTCACCATCATCCCAAAATTCTGCACAGAAATGTGGAGGCTGAAATCACTTTGAAATTTAAGGGGAAAAAGATTTTGAACCACACAAACTAAAATCAATCCAAGAAGAACACATCGTTTTCCGGGGGTCTTCTTTAGAACTTTCAGACAACACTAAATGTAGATTGCTGCCATTGAGAAGATGTAAGAGATTTTAATGTCTTCCGAAATATATTCAGGAATATGTAATGGACTACTTGGTGTTCATTTGAAATTCTGCCTCAGAATAAATCGCCAGAAAGAAGTTGTTTTATATTCCTTTTACTACAAATGCCTCACAGTGGAATCCATGGAGCCACATGCCTGCCTGCTAAGTCTCCTCTTTAGATATATGCAAACGTCTTCCCAGCGTGCATTGATTTATCAGACACTGACACTGAAAACGGAGCAAACTTAGGCAAATTCAAAATTCTGCTCCTAGTGGAGCTGAGAAGCTGCGGTGGCTACTTGTTATTTCATATATAATAATGTCCCCTAGTTATCTGAAAAGGCCAGTCCCAGAGGCTTCCTTTTAACCAGAAAAATGACCTTCTGTGAACTTTAATTTTCGTTTCTTACATAAAGACAGAGTAATCCCACTAGTGGTGGGACTTTTCAGGGAAAGGTGATGAAGCCCTCACTTCATTTTTCTGTGTGTAGTTCAGGGAACTTGAGGGATTTCCTTTCCCAAAGCAACCCACATCTGTCGTCACCCTTCATCACCACCACCTCCCCCCCCACTGCCACCACACACAATTAATTCTCTAATGAGAGGAGTATCTCTATTGAATTCATCCAGGATATTTCTACCATGTAAATACATCCTACGAGACAATCAGATCTTCTCGTCCATAATGCCTCTACCCTGATAATAACACATCTCCCTCACCATCATTCCAAAATTCTGTATAGAAATGTGAATGGTGGGATCATTTTGAAATTTAAAGGACAAGAGATTTTGAACCACATAAACTAAAATCAATCCAAGAATAACACAATCAAATTACTTAAAAGCAATAGTCAAAACTATGTGTACCAATTATAAAGCAATTATCTTTCATCTCAATAACCTCAGAGAAGCAGATGACACTACCCTTATGGCAGAAAGTGAAGACTAAGAGCCTCTTGATGAAAGTGAAAGAGGAGAATGAAAAAATTAGCTTAAAATTTAACACTCAGAAAACTACGATCATGGTGTCCCATCATCTCACGGAAAATCATTTCATGACTATTTTTTGGAGGTTCCAAAATCAGACGGTGACGACAGCCATGAAATTAAAAGACCCTTGCTCCTTCAAAGAAAAGCTACAACCAACTTAGCATATTAAAAAGCAGAGCCATTACTTTACCAACAAAGGTCCATCTAGTCAAAGCTAAGGCTTATCCAGTAGCCATGTGTACATGTGAGAGTTGGACTATAAAGAAAGCTGAGCACTGAAGAGTTGCTACTTTTGAACTGTGGTGTTGAAGAAGATTCTTGAGAGTCCCTTGGACTGCAATGAGATCCAACCAGTCCATCCTAAAGGAAATCAGTCCTGGGTATTCATTGGGAGGACTGATGCTGAAGCTGAAACTCCAATACTTTGGTCACCTGATGCAAAGAGCTGACTCATTGGAAAAGATCCTGATGCTGGGGAAGATTGAGGGCAGGGAGAAGAGGACAACAGAGGATGAGGTGGTTGGATGGCATCACCGACTCAATGGAATGATTTTGAGCATGCTCTGGGAGTTGGTGATGGACAGGGAAGCCTGGCATACTGCAGTCCATGGGGTCACAAAGAGTCAAACTTGACTGAGTGACTGAACTGATTTTTCAGCTCCAAATCCACCCTTTCTACTCTGTTTTGTGGTACTGGGCTGAGACTCTGCAAAGTACATTTCTCCCTGGCCGTCTGGCTCCCTGCTGGACTCAGCCAATAGAAGATGTTAGAGGAAGGCGATAAGTTTGGGGCTGAAGAAAGGGCTTGCTCCTTCCTATCTGCTTCCTGTTTCATTGATTGGTGGTCTCTCAGCAGAAGTCTTTCACCCTGCCAGAGGCAATGATTCCTGACTCCTGTCAGCCTCAAGGTGCCCCCACATTGGTATAACCAGGGACCAGTCAGGGAAACAGAAATGACACCAAGTTAATGAAATGAAAGAGTGAATGTGTATTTGTTGTTGTTCAGTTACTAAGTTGTGTCTGACTCTTTGTAACTGCATGGATTGCAGCACACCAGGCTTCCCTGTCCTTCACTATCTCTCTGAGTTTGCCCAAACTCATGGCCATTGAATTGGTGATAGTATCCAACCCAGAAAACTGAAAAAGCAGAAAGATAAAACAGATAAGCAACCCCAGGAAGCAGCTGCCACCCAAAGGCTAAAAGAAAGACTCGGGAGTTATCAAAACCTAAAAGCCTAGAGGAAGGACCCAGTAGAGCCTCTGCAGAGGAGCCTTGCCTGGTTGGTGTTGAAACCCCAGAAACTCAGAAGAAGAGGTTCACAGAACTGGGAGTTGACCTTGAAGGTGGAGCTGCTGTCCGGTTGGCAGAATCCGTAGAAGAAAAAATCTCACTTTAAGCCTAAACTGTGTCCACTATTGTGATTCAAGAACGTCTAGGCATTTTTACTGAACTTTTGAGATTGGCCTAAGATACATTATTTCAATTGAAGTATTTATTTGTTAGTTTGTGCTTTTTTTTTGCCTATTTCGTTGTTTTAGCCCAAGGAAGAGGAAATAGATTGTTATGATCAAGTGGCCAGTGAGAAAGGTTGGAGAATAAAGAGTATGCATGGCATTCAATTCTCAGCTTGGTCTCTGACAAATATGGAATCCTGTGAGGAGAGAGAAAGAAACGGTAAACAGGCTTAAGAAATCATATTCATGAAATCCTTGTAAAACACAAGGCACCAGGGAGACCTCTTAGATTTGCACATGGCACAGTGTATCACAAACTGCAGGAAATCAGTTCTTTGCTCCCTAATTTCTGGCAAAAGCATCTCTATCACCTGTCTGAAAGCTGCCTACCCAGAGGCTGACCATTTAAATTGGAGAGATAAGAGACATTCATATAAGAGTAAGAGAATTTTTACCCTGACACCTACTTTGCTGTGGCTTCATGAAATGAAAGGCATGTTGCTAAAAGAATGTTTACAAAGATCAATTTTCAAACTCAGAGACTGATACATGGGGTCAGGCAGATCAGGAAACACTACGATGGCACCCACATATCTTATTGTAATCATGTACTGATAATGATCACTCATATTTTTACTCTGCTTTACTCAATACACAGAGTTCTCACAGAGACCATCTCATGAGCACTTTTCCAGAGAGATCTCTGGCTACTGTCCCTAGGTCTTTTCCCCACATCAGAGAGGTATTATTCTCAACTAAAAGATTCACAAACCCTAGAACTCCATTCTTCATCTTCATATTTGCCATGACAAAACAAGGGCAACAAGCCCTGCCTTGCTAACTATTAATAAAATCATCTAATTTAGTCTTAGTTTTTAATCTGCAAAATATGCTTAGATTGTAGATTATGATGATTTAAGAGCTTAGAATGTGGCTCAGTGACAAAGAATCAACCTACAATGCAGGAGACTCAGGTTCAATCTCTGGGTTGGGAAGATTACCTGGAGGAGGGCATGGCAACCCATTCCAGTATTCTTGCCTGGATAATCCCATGGACAGGGGAGCCTGGCAATATATTGTCCATGGGGTCGTAAAGAGTGGGACCCAATTGAAGTGACTGAACATGCCCGTACACAATATG
The DNA here is from genome assembly GCA_006408675.1 of Madoqua kirkii. NCBI lineage: Eukaryota > Metazoa > Chordata > Mammalia > Artiodactyla > Bovidae > Madoqua > Madoqua kirkii. The sequence continues at coordinate 92 of SJYC01016570.1, read as the reverse complement.
CCCAAAATTGATGTGCATTTTGGTTCATGGATCTCCCTCTTTATGGAACGGAATTTTCCCTTTTCCCATGTAACAAAATTATATTCACTTTC
>SJYC01016569.1:0-38306 GCA_006408675.1 Madoqua kirkii | reverse complement strand
CAATTGAAGTGACTAAACATGCCCGTACACAATATGCCCAAAATTGATGTGCATTTTGGTTCATGGATCTCCCTCTTTATGGAACGGAATTTTCCCTTTTCCCATGTAACAAAATTATATTCACTTTCAGTGCCATTGTCTCAACAAAATTCTCTCTGCATCCCCACCCAAAAGCTTTAATCACTACCTGCTTGATAATCGCCATCTGATTTATTCTTGCTTCAGCTATCACATAGCTATAGTGTTCTTATTTTCTTAATGGACTGGGAACCACAACAGGACAAGGACTGTGTCTTATTCCACTTTGCCATATTTAGAAGAATTCGGTTCAGTTCAGTCACTCAGTCATGTCCTACTGTTTGCTCCGCCATAGACTGCAGCATGCCAGGCTTCCCTGCCCATCACCAACTCCCAGAGCCTACTCAAATTCATGTCCATTGTATCAGTGATGCCATCCAACCGTCTCATTCTCTGTCATCCCCTTCACCTCCCACCTTCAGCCTTTCCCAGCATCAGGCTCCTTTCCAAAGAGTCAGTTCTTCACATCAAGTGGCCAAAGTATTGGAGTTTCAGCTTCAGCATCAGTCCTTCCAATGAATATCCAGGACTGATTTCCTTAAAATTGACTGGTTGGAATCCTTGCAGCCCAAGGGACTCTCAAGAGTCGTCTCCAACACCCCAGTTCACAGGCATCAGTACTTCGGCCTTCAAGTTCCTTTATAGTCCAACTCTCTCATCCATACATGACTACTAAAAAAACCATAGCTTTGTCTAGACAAAGCTTTGTTGGTAAAGTAATGGCTCTATTTTTTAATATGCTGTCTAGGTTGGTACTAGCTTTTCTTCAAAGAATCAAGTGTCCATCACAGAGTTCAACTAAGCTGAATTAAATATGATGGAAGGGAATGAACTTTATTCACTAAAATTTTCAGCTCATCCTTTGGATGAGTTCTTCCCATGAGAACATACCCTTAGTTTTCTTTAATAAAAGCCAATGAGGATTTAGGATTCACTTGGAATAGTACTTTGGTCACCTCATGCAAATAGTTGACTCATTGGAAAAGAGTCTGATGCTGGGAGAGATTGAGGGCAGGAGGAGAAGAGGAAGACAGAGGATGAGATGGCTGGATGGCATCACTGACTCGACGGATGTGAGTCTGAGTGAACTCTGGGAGTTGGTGATGGACAGGGAGGCCTGGCGTGCTGCTATTCATGGGGTCTCAAAGAGTTGGACATGACTGAGCAACTGAACTGAACTGAACTGGAAGAGTCCACTCATCCTTTGCCTACTTAAATGTTGTTTTTCCTGGTCACATCTGTTCCAGAAACACTGCATTCCTTCCAATGCCATGAGTCTGAAACTTCAATCTGCTTAACCATCCCCCAAGAATATTAAATTAATATTTCTTGGAAGATTGTGATGGAGAGAGAACTCTGCATTTTCAATTAATTCCTTAGTAGTCCTGGTACTATAGGTCATAGAAGTGCACTTGGGAAAACAAAGTGCTGGCTAGATGAAAGGAGATCTCACTCCCCCTCCCGTGGAGGCTCCAGATGCCTGCTCCTTCCCCACCCATCCACAGCTCCTCACTCAGCTGTTACCTGCTTTGCTCTAGGCCTCCTTGCAAGATTTTTCAAACAGCCAATTAGGAAAGTCAATTAGAAAGAGCTTTGATTGAAGGGAGAATGACTTTGATTTCAATACAGGCTCCACTCATGACTGGCTATTGGCTCTGTCCTGGAGGAGGAAATTTGGGGATATTATTACCAGTCCAGTTGGTTGTTGTGTAGATAAGAGAAAATGTATATAACAGTTCAAATTACTTAAAAGCAATAGTCAAAACTATGTGTACCAATTATAAAGCAATTATCTTTCATCTCAATAACCTCAGAGAAGCAGATGACACTACCCTTATGGCAGAAAGTGAAGACTAAAGAGCCTCTTGATGAAAGTGAAAGAGGAGAATGAAAAAATTAGCTTAAAATTTAACACTCAGAAAACTACGATCATGGTGTCCCATCATCTCACGGAAAATCATTTCATGACTATTTTTTGGAGGTTCCAAAATCAGACGGTGACGACAGCCATGAAATTAAAAGACCCTTGCTCCTTCAAAGAAAAGCTACAACCAACTTAGCATATTAAAAAGCAGAGCCATTACTTTACCAACAAAGGTCCATCTAGTCAAAGCTAAGGCTTATCCAGTAGCCATGTGTACATGTGAGAGTTGGACTATAAAGAAAGCTGAGCACTGAAGAGTTGCTACTTTTGAACTGTGGTGTTGAAGAAGATTCTTGAGAGTCCCTTGGACTGCAATGAGATCCAACCAGTCCATCCTAAAGGAAATCAGTCCTGGGTATTCATTGGGAGGACTGATGCTGAAGCTGAAACTCCAATACTTTGGTCACCTGATGCAAAGAGCTGACTCATTGGAAAAGATCCTGATGCTGGGGAAGATTGAGGGCAGGGAGAAGAGGACAACAGAGGATGAGGTGGTTGGATGGCATCACCGACTCAATGGAATGATTTTGAGCATGCTCTGGGAGTTGGTGATGGACAGGGAAGCCTGGCATACTGCAGTCCATGGGGTCACAAAGAGTCAAACTTGACTGAGTGACTGAACTGATTTTTCAGCTCCAAATCCACCCTTTCTACTCTGTTTTGTGGTACTGGGCTGAGACTCTGCAAAGTACCACAAAACAGAGTAGAAAGGGTGGATTTGGAGATGTGTATAAGAGACAGAGCCAGCACTTTGTGTTCCCAAGTGCACTTCTATGACCTATAGTACCAGGACTACTAAGGAATTAATTGAAAATGCAGAGTTCTCTCTCCATCACAATCTTCCAAGAAATATTAATTTAATATTCTTGGGGGATGGTTAAGCAGATTGAAGTTTCAGACTCATGGCATTGGAAGGAATGCAGTGTTTCTGGAACAGATGTGACCAGGAAAAGCAACATTTAAGTAGGCAAAGGATGAGTGGACTCTTCCAGTTCAGTTCAGTTCAGTTATTCTCCCTGGCCGTCTGGCTCCCTGCTGGACTCAGCCAATAGAAGATGTTAGAGGAAGGCGGTAAGTTTGGGGCTGAAGAAAGGGCTTGCTCCTTCCTATCTGCTTCCTGTTTCATTGATTGGTGGTCTCTCAGCAGAAGTCTTTCACCCTGCCAGAGGCAATGATTCCTGACTCCTGTCAGCCTCAAGGTGCCCCCACATTGGTATAACCAGGGACCAGTCAGGGAAACAGAAATGACACCAAGTTAATGAAATGAAAGAGTGAATGTGTATTTGTTGTTGTTCAGTTACTAAGTTGTGTCTGACTCTTTGTAACTGCATGGATTGCAGCACACCAGGCTTCCCTGTCCTTCACTATCTCTCTGAGTTTGCCCAAACTCATGGCCATTGAATTGGTGATAGTATCCAACCCAGAAAACTGAAAAAGCAGAAAGATAAAACAGATAAGCAACCCCAGGAAGCAGCTGCCACCCAAAGGCTAAAAGAAAGACTCGGGAGTTATCAAAACCTAAAAGCCTAGAGGAAGGACCCAGTAGAGCCTCTGCAGAGGAGCCTTGCCTGGTTGGTGTTGAAACCCCAGAAACTCAGAAGAAGAGGTTCACAGAACTGGGAGTTGACCTTGAAGGTGGAGCTGCTGTCCGGTTGGCAGAATCCGTAGAAGAAAAAATCTCACTTTAAGCCTAAACTGTGTCCACTATTGTGATTCAAGAACGTCTAGGCATTTTTACTGAACTTTTGAGATTGGCCTAAGATACATTATTTCAATTGAAGTATTTATTTGTTAGTTTGCGCTTTTTTTTTTTGCCTATTTCTTTGTTTTAGCCCAAGGAAGAGGAAATAGATTGTTATGATCAAGTGGCCAGTGAGAAAGGTTGGAGAATAAAGAGTATGCATGGCATTCAATTCTCAGCTTGGTCTCTGACAAATATGGAATCCTGTGAGGAGAGAGAAAGAAACGGTAAACAGGCTTAAGAAATCATATTCATGAAATCCTTGTAAAACACAAGGCACCAGGGAGACCTCTTAGATTTGCACATGGCACAGTGTATCACAAACTGCAGGAAATCAGTTCTTTGCTCCCTAATTTCTGGCAAAAGCATCTCTATCACCTGTCTGAAAGCTGCCTACCCAGAGGCTGACCATTTAAATTGGAGAGATAAGAGACATTCATATAAGAGTAAGAGAATTTTTACCCTGACACCTACTTTGCTGTGGCTTCATGAAATGAAAGGCATGTTGCTAAAAGAATGTTTACAAAGATCAATTTTCAAACTCAGAGACTGATACATGGGGTCAGGCAGATCAGGAAACACTACTATGGCACCCACATATCTTATTGTAATCATGTACTGATAATGATCACTCATATTTTTACTCTGCTTTACTCAATACACAGAGTTCTCACAGAGACCATCTCATGAGCACTTTTCCAGAGAGATCTCTGGCTACTGTCCCTAGGTCTTTTCCCCACATCAGAGAGGTATTATTCTCAACTAAAAGATTCACAAACCCTAGAACTCCATTCTTCATCTTCATATTTGCCATGACAAAACAAGGGCAACAAGCCCTGCCTTGCTAACTATTAATAAAATCATCTAATTTAGTCTTAGTTTTTAATCTGCAAAATATGCTTAGATTGTAGATTATGATGATTTAAGAGCTTAGAATGTGGCTCAGTGACAAAGAATCAACCTGCAATGCAGGAGACTCAGGTTCAATCTCTGGATTGGGAAGATTACCTGGAGGAGGGCATGGCAACCCATTCCAGTATTCTTGCCTGGATAATCCCATGGACAGGGGAGCCTGGCAATATATTGTCCATGGGGTCGTAAAGAGTGGGACCCAATTGAAGTGACTAAACATGCCCGTACACAATATGCCCAAAATTGATGTGCATTTTGGTTCATGGATCTCCCTCTTTATGGAACGGAATTTTCCCTTTTCCCATGTAACAAAATTATATTCACTTTCAGTGCCATTGTCTCAACAAAATTCTCTCTGCATCCCCACCCAAAAGCTTTAATCACTACCTGCTTGATAATCGCCATCTGATTTATTCTTGCTTCAGCTATCACATAGCTATAGTGTTCTTATTTTCTTAATGGACTGGGAACCACAACAGGACAAGGACTGTGTCTTATTCCACTTTGCCATATTTAGAAGAATTCGGTTCAGTTCAGTCACTCAGTCATGTCCTACTGTTTGCTCCGCCATAGACTGCAGCATGCCAGGCTTCCCTGCCCATCACCAACTCCCAGAGCCTACTCAAATTCATGTCCATTGTATCAGTGATGCCATCCAACCGTCTCATTCTCTGTCATCCCCTTCACCTCCCACCTTCAGCCTTTCCCAGCATCAGGCTCCTTTCCAAAGAGTCAGTTCTTCACATCAAGTGGCCAAAGTATTGGAGTTTCAGCTTCAGCATCAGTCCTTCCAATGAATATCCAGGACTGATTTCCTTAAAATTGACTGGTTGGAATCCTTGCAGCCCAAGGGACTCTCAAGAGTCGTCTCCAACACCCCAGTTCACAGGCATCAGTACTTCGGCCTTCAAGTTCCTTTATAGTCCAACTCTCTCATCCATACATGACTACTAAAAAAACCATAGCTTTGTCTAGACAAAGCTTTGTTGGTAAAGTAATGGCTCTATTTTTTAATATGCTGTCTAGGTTGGTACTAGCTTTTCTTCAAAGAATCAAGTGTCCATCACAGAGTTCAACTAAGCTGAATTAAATATGATGGAAGGGAATGAACTTTATTCACTAAAATTTTCAGCTCATCCTTTGGATGAGTTCTTCCCATGAGAACATACCCTTAGTTTTCTTTAATAAAAGCCAATGAGGATTTAGGATTCACTTGGAATAGTACTTTGGTCACCTCATGCAAATAGTTGACTCATTGGAAAAGAGTCTGATGCTGGGAGAGATTGAGGGCAGGAGGAGAAGAGGAAGACAGAGGATGAGATGGCTGGATGGCATCACTGACTCGACGGATGTGAGTCTGAGTGAACTCTGGGAGTTGGTGATGGACAGGGAGGCCTGGCGTGCTGCTATTCATGGGGTCTCAAAGAGTTGGACATGACTGAGCAACTGAACTGAACTGAACTGGAAGAGTCCACTCATCCTTTGCCTACTTAAATGTTGTTTTTCCTGGTCACATCTGTTCCAGAAACACTGCATTCCTTCCAATGCCATGAGTCTGAAACTTCAATCTGCTTAACCATCCCCCAAGAATATTAAATTAATATTTCTTGGAAGATTGTGATGGAGAGAGAACTCTGCATTTTCAATTAATTCCTTAGTAGTCCTGGTACTATAGGTCATAGAAGTGCACTTGGGAAAACAAAGTGCTGGCTAGATGAAAGGAGATCTCACTCCCCCTCCCGTGGAGGCTCCAGATGCCTGCTCCTTCCCCACCCATCCACAGCTCCTCACTCAGCTGTTACCTGCTTTGCTCTAGGCCTCCTTGCAAGATTTTTCAAACAGCCAATTAGGAAAGTCAATTAGAAAGAGCTTTGATTGAAGGGAGAATGACTTTGATTTCAATACAGGCTCCACTCATGACTGGCTATTGGCTCTGTCCTGGAGGAGGAAATTTGGGGATATTATTACCAGTCCAGTTGGTTGTTGTGTAGATAAGAGAAAATGTATATAACAGTTCTAATATAACAGATAGAAAAGAAAGATGAACTAGAGATCAAATTGCCAACATCCACTGGATCATCGAAAAAGCAAGAGAGTTCCAGAAAAACATCTATTTCTGCTTTATTGACTATGCCAAAGCCTTTGACTGTGTGGATCACAATCAACTGTGGAAAATTCTGAAAGAGATGGGAATACCAGGCTACCTGACCTGCCTCTTGAGAAACCTGTATGCAGGTCAGGAAGCAAAAGTTAGAATTGGACATGGAACAACAGACTGGTTCCAAATAGGAAAAGGAGTACGTCAAGACTGTGTATAGTTACCCTGCTTATTTAACTTCTATGCAGAGTACATCATGAGAAACACTGGACTGGAAGAAGCACAAGCTGGAATCAAGATTGCTGGGAGAAATATTAATAACCTCAGCTATGCAGATGATGCCACCTTTATGGCAGAATGTGAAGAAGAACTAAAGAGCCTCTTGATGAATGGGAAAGAGGAGAGTGAGAAGGTTGGCTTAAAGCTCAACATTCAGAAAACTAAGATCATGGCATCTGGTTCCATCACTTCATGGGAAATAGATGGGGAAACAAGTAGAAACGGTGGCTGACTTTATTTTGGGGGGCTCCAAAATTACTGCTGACAGTGATTGCAGTGATGAAATTAAAAGACACTTTCTCCTTGGAAGGAAAGTTATGACCAACCTGGACACAATATTAAAAAGCACAGACATTACTTTGTCAACAAAGGCCCATCTAGCCAAGGCTATGGTTTTTCCAGTAGTCATATATGGATGTGAGAGTTGGACTATAAAGAAAGATGAGTGCCGAAGAAGATGCTTTTAAACTGTGGTGTTGGAGAAGACTGAGAGTCCCTTGGACTGCAAGGAGATCCAACCAGTTCATCCTAAAGGAGATCAGTCCTGGGTATTCATTGGAAGGACTGATGTTGAAGCTGAAACTCCAATACTTTGGCCACCTGATGTGAAGAGCTGACTCATCTGAAAAGACCCTGATGCTGGGAAAGATTGAGGGCAGGAGGAGAAGGGGATGACACAGGATGAGATGGCTGGATCGCATCACTGACTCAATGGACGTGAGCCTGGGTGAACTCTGGGAGTTGGTGATGGACAGGCAGGCCTGGGGTGCTGCGGTTCATGGGGTCACAAAGAGTCGGACATGACTGAGAGACTGAACTGAACTGAACCGAACTGAACTGAACAGAACAGATGCTCAACAAGAGACAGCTTATTATTCTTTTTTTTTTTTTCTTACCGTGGTGAAATACACAAAAAATTTACCATTTAAACCAATTTTAAATGCACAGGTCTCTAACTTTAAGTACACTCACATTGTTTTCCAGCCAATACCACCATCTATCTCCAGAACTGTTAATCCTTCCCACTGGAAACTTTGTACCCATTGAACATCACCTCCCCCTTCCTTCCTCCACTGTGATTTTGACTTGCATTTCCCAAATCAGTAGTGATGCTGAGCATATTTTCATGTGTTTATTGGCCATTTGTATATCTTTTGGGAAAATGTGTCTTCAAGTCATTTGCTCATTTTTAATTAGTTTTTTTGTTGTTTGTTTTTATTTGAAAGGGTTATACAGAGAACTTTATTATTAGTAGGAGATATTATAGATTTATTCCACATGCTATTTTGCCTAAGAATCATTCCTTTCTTTTATCTTTTCATATTTACTATTTTCCACTTAATTTTTTTTGCCTTGTTTGTCAAGATGTGTTAGCTTGCTATCTATTAGTTTTGCAGGCGATTAGCATCTTTTTAATAATAGTATGCTACATCAGAAACATACAAATGAGTGGGGTTATTTTTCTCTGAATAACCTCTTCTGTTTTCATATTCTGATTTGAGAATCTTCCTAGCATCCTGTCATGAAGACCTAATGGCACAACCCTCTGCCTTTGATTTCAACTGCAAGTCTTGTGAATACATAATGACTGGACTTTTAGGCTGATTGCTCTTATTTCTAAGCCTATCACCTCTCATAGCACACAGGAAACAATAAAAAAGTTCTTCACAATAAAAAAAGAAAAATGTTGGAATTAAATATACTTTTATTGGTTAGAAGCTTATGTAATACTTGGGGAGAGGATTCAGTATGCTTTTTTATATATTTATGTAATATAATAAAATAAATATATAATTTATATAAAATATTAGTATACTGCTCATCAGTTCAGTTCAGTTCAGTCACCCAGTCATGTCTGACTCTCTGCAACTCCATGAAACGCAGCACGCCAGGCCTCCCTATCACCAACTCCCGGAGTTCATCCAATTCACGTCCATTGAGTCAGTGATGCCATACAACCACTTCATCCTCTGTCATCCCCTTCTCCTCCTGCCCTCAGTCTTTCCCAGCATCAGGGTTTTTTCTAATCAGTCAGTTCTTCGCATCAGGTGGCCAAAGTATTGGAGTTTCAGCTTCAGCATCAGTTCTTTCAATGAACACCCAGGACCGATCTCCTGTAGGATGGACTGGTTGAATCTCCTTGCAGTCCAAGGGACGCTCAAGAGTCTTCTTCAGCATCACAGTTCATAAGCATCAATTCTTCGGTGCTCAGCCTTCATCACAGTCCAACTCTCACATCCATATTACTACAGCCTAAATCAGGAAATTTCAGAAGTCCTACTGGAGTTGGAAAGGACCAAAGGGAAACAACAACCTGTGCCACAAATGAAAGGGATCTTGGATGAGAAAGAGCCAGGGCTGGAATCTCAGTCACTGTAGGTGATGCCCCTGTCACCTCCACTACTGGGGTCTTCTCTCAAAGGCCAGAGATTCAGCCCAAGGGAAGCATGGCATCAGCCGTGCTCCGGACAAAACTTAGTACTTAATTGTCACCAAGTTCTAGGTGACCGTAAAGTCTCTAGAACACAGGAGAGACCTAGATATGTCTGCCCTAGGAGGAGAGTTTTACAAGTGTCAGGTTTTTTCATCTATTCTTCCCTTCATCCTTAATCTGGGATAATCTGACCTCTGCATTCACCATGGGCTAAAGAGAGCCAGAGGTGCCTGGAGCACTGTTTTTCAAAGTTGTGGTCCAGGGACCAGCTACTCCAGAATCAAGGAGGGGAGGTGATGTTTATTTAAAATGCAGATTCTTGGGTCCCACCTCAGATCTACTGCATCATAATATCGCAGGATGACTCCAACAGAGGATCCACTGTGACCAGCTCCCTCAGGGATTCTTCTATCCTCTAAGAACCACCAGTCTAGACCTAGATCTGTTAACACATGTCAGAAGGACACACTGAAGTGTTCACTGACATTCCTAGAGTCAGCCATTTTCCCCAAAATGACAAGAACTTAATGTTAAAATGAAATCTTGATTGTTCAATTTTTTGTAGAGCAGATGGTAAATGGGACTATTCTATGGTCTTGAGTTTCTGCTAAAATTGAAATGCTGAAAAAATAAATAACAAACACCCACACATTTTAAAGAGAAGCTTTGGACTAGCCTTGTAGGTCTTGCCAAGAAACAGAAAAATCAGTTCCCCACTCCTCGCTTTGTGTCCTTTTCTTACGTCCGCTTTTAGCTTATACCAAAAAGAGATGAGAAATTCAAAGGATGTTGATCTGAGAGACAGTTTCTTTGAAGAGACTTGTCAACCTAGAGCCCTGTGGCATTATGCCTCTCCTTCCCTTGGGGGAGTTGCTTCCCACCCCTGTCTGAAGCCAAAAGAGGCAAAGCTTCAGGGGATTTCCTTTTTGACATTAGGGTCACCCCAGAGTTGGATGTTTGCTGAGCTGCAGAAATTCAAAGTTTCATCTTGAGCTGTTACTGAAGAAGAACTTGGTAAAAAGCATTCTTGGAAGATGGAGGCTCCGGACCTCTGAAGCTAGATGGAGTACAGTCTGGTGCCCCTGGCTCTTCTAGAAAAGTCTGGAGGTCAGCGTATGACTGGAGCTGCCCTGAAGATAGGGATTGGAGAGACCACATCTTCAATGTGAGCATTTGCACTTTCACTAGAGGAGGGGCAAAGGGAGAGTTTCCAAAGCCCATAGTGTGCCATCTTGAAAAGACCTCACCCAGAGAACTTCCTGGGAGAATGCGGAGCCCCCAGAAGGCTTTGTGGGGCAAACAGCTGGAGCAGCAATGGGAGGTGGGTGGAGGGACAAAAGAAGTCTGCCTGCACACTGCCTGGATCAGGGACTAGCCGGGAGGGAGGATGGTGTGGACATCTGAACATCTCCATGGGAGGAAGGCAGCTCCTGGAAAGCCACTGTAGAGAGAGTCCTACAGCAGATTTTAGTTCCCAGCTTCCCTGTGGCTCAGACTATAAAGAACCCGCCTGCAATGTAAGAGACCTAGGTTTGATCCCAGAGTCGGAAAGATGCCCTGGAGAAGGGTATGGCAACCCACTCCACTATTCTTGCCTGGAGAATTCCATGGACAGAGGAGCCTGGCCAGCTACAGTTCATGGGGTCACAAAGAGTTGATCACGACTGAGTGATTAACATTTTTGCTCTCCACATCAGCAGTCATATTGGATTTTACCCTTTTCCTCCTAACAATGTTCTCTACTCTAAACTTGGAAAGCAAAGTAGCTGCACAGAAATAAGAGAGAGGGGTCAGAAGAGGAATGTGGAGGAAGTTTGAGAAATAGACCACACTCTGCTTATTCACATCCTGTTGTGCAAAATTTCTAAAACCTTCCATTTTGTATTGGAGTGTAAACAATTAGCAATATTGTGTTAGCTTTAGACGCACAAAAGAGTCAGACATGCACATGTATCCATTCTTCTCCAAACTCCTCTCCCTACCAGGCTGCCCCATAGCATTGAGCAGAGTTCCATGTGCTATACAATAGGTCCTTGTTGGTTATCTGTGTTAAATATAGGAGTGTGCTCATGTCCATCCTAAACTCCCTAACTACATCTTTCCCTCACCCTTCCCTGATGATAACCATGAATTCATTCTCTAAGTCTGTGAGTCTGTTTTCTAAATAAGTTCATTTACATCTTTTCTCTTTAGATTCCATATATATAAGGGATAATGTAGGATATTTCTCTCTGTTGTAGAACTTTATAACTAGTGTGAGCCAAGAGAACGAAGCACGGAACAGAGTCAGCAATGTATGTTTCGCTTTAGCTTGGACTAGACTTCCCAAGTATTGAAAGTCAGACTGCTCCTCTACCTGAAAATGACAGGGAAGGCCATGGACTACACAACAAAGATCACCCAAGGCTGGGAAGGGATGACCAATGAAACAGGACCGAGGGGCAAAATAAGCAGTTTCCTGCTTGCTCTGTCTTGAGTTGCACCTGCTCAATAAACCAGTTAAAAACCCTGTTGTCACCAGAAGCCCATGTGTGCTTCTTGTCAATGACACTTGAATGGCCAATAAACTTGAATATTTTATACACTGTCAGCATAAGATATCTGGCCAGGCTTTGACCTGGACACTCAGCAACACATTCCAAAAAGCAATGGATCACATGACAGACCAGTCACTTGCACTTCATAGTAGACATCACATCTTTTTTTGTTATCAGAAACCAGCACCTGGAGAAATCAGGACAAGGAATAAGAAGAAGATAGTAAACAATGTCCTCTCTAAGTCTCTCAGACTTCATTGCTATCTGAATATTTAGCCCTTTTCAACAAAGAGCAAGAAGAAATGTTGTATCAGTCCTGGTTTCTGTGAGATTAGTGGTTGATGCTAATTAGAGGGTTCTTTGCTAAGGCTAATAGACAAGAAGAATGAATGACTAAATACTAACAAGAATGTTAGGAAGCTAGGATCCCAACACCAAACTGGGAGAGCTGATCAATCCACGGCACCCAGAGATTGAACTGAAATAGGAAAAAGAGTGGGGAGCCCGTGGAGATGCCAGGGGAACCGGCTTGGTGGTCTTGAGGAATTCATTGTCCAAGAAACTCTTGAAGTTTGCAGTTATTCACAACTGCAGGGGAACAATGAGTGGGTGGGTTTGCTGGGCTTAAAGAACCAGAAGTAGACAGGCAGCCCTTGTCTTTCATCCATCATCGATTCTGGGATGGGGCTAACAGACACAGCTAGATACCACAATACTGGGGTCTGCTACAGCACACAACTGTGTAACACAAATTTGCTCATACACAACTGGCAGATTGAGAGTGATAAAATAGCGCAGAAGTCACAGTCAGTTCAGTCACTCAGTCATGTCCAACTCTGCAACCCCATGGACTGCAACACACCAGGCCTCCCTGTCCATCACCAACTTCCAGAGTTTACTCAAACTCATGTCCATTGAGTCGGTGATGCCATCCAACCATCTCATCCTCTGCCATCCCTTTCTCTTCCTGCCTTCAGTCTTTCCCAGCATTAGGGTCTTTTCAAATGAGACAGTTCTTCACATCAGATGGCCAAAGTATCAGAGTTTCAGCATCAGCATCAGTCCTTCCAATGAATATTCAGGACTGATTTCCTTTAGGATGGACTGATTGGATCTCCTTGCAGTCCAAAGGACTCTCAAGAGTCTTCTCTTGAGAGAAGACCATCACTGTTCTTCTCTTGAGGCTTGAACACCACTGTTCAAAAGCACCGATTCTTCAGCGCTCAGCTTTCTTTATAGTCCAACTCTCACATCCGTACATGACTACTGGAAAAACCATAGGTTTGACTAGATGGACCTTTGTTGGCAAAGCAATGACTCTGCAATTTTTTGCCAGCATGGCAATAACTTGTGCTACCAAAAAAAAGAAAAAAGCTTTTGAACACAAAATACACTGCACAGCTGTGTGTAGAGAGCCATTAAAAAATCCAGTACTCAACACTCTGCCCACACCCACCTTCTCCATGAGGAGCAGCTTCCCACGTGGTCTGTTGGGCGATTGCTCCCTGCACCGTTCTGCGTGACCTCCGAGCACTTTGCTCCTGTATTCTTAGAGAGACAGTCCTGCCCCTTCCCTACACTGCAATTTTTTGCCAGCATGGCAATAACTTGTGCTACAAAAAAAAAGAAAAAAGCTTTTGAACACAAAATACACTGCACAGCTGTGTGTAGAGAGCCATTAAAAAATCCAGTACTCAACACTCTGCCCACACCCACCTTCTCCATGAGGAGCAGCTTCCCACGTGGTCTGTTGGGCGATTGCTCCCTGCACCGTTCTGCGTGACCTCCGAGCACTTTGCTCCTGTATTCTTAGAGAGACAGTCCTGCCCCTTCCCTACACCCTTTCTCAAGGCACTTCGACATTGTCTTAGAGTGCAGTTCTGCCTTTACTGGAGTATTTCCTTCTTTATTAGAAATTAAACCTCTTGTGTTTTTATGTACCAGTCTCTTTCTTATGATGCTTCCAGCTTTTCCTGGTGGTGTGATACAGAATGAAGCTAAGTGACCTGCCGTGACATGCAGTACACACTTTTGTAGAATGGGAGGTGTTTTAGGATTACACGGGCCTCCCTGGTGGCTCAGACAGTAAATAATCTGCCTGCAACGCGGGAGACCTGAGTTCCATCCCTGTATCGGAAGATTCCCTGAAAAAGAGAATGACAACTCACTCCAGTATTCTTGCCTGGAGAATTCCATGGACAGAGAGGCTTCTGGTGGGCTACAGTCCGTGAGGTTGTAAAGAGTTGGACCCAACTGAGTGATTAACACTTTCACGTTAGAATTATATGTATGCCCTCACAGGTGAATTGCTCTGGCTTCCTCCTTGCAGGAGCCCAGCAGAACATCTGAAGAACCAGAGTCTCTGCGGCCACCTCAGATGCATCTCAGGGCCTTCTGGGTAAAGCTACCCAGGAACCTGGCTCATTCCCATCAATGCATTGTCTGGGGCTTGCCCGGGAGAGATTTCCAGACTGATACATCAAAGCAGATTCCTAATTCCTCCAAAAGCTTCAAGAGTGCCTCCTAGGGGCAAAAAAAAAAAAAAAAAAAAAGGAATAAAAATGACAGACTGAAGTCCAGGGACCCCCAACTACAGGAGCTCCACTTTGTCTGCTTCTTGTATCCGGGCTTCCCAAACAGGGGGTTTGGTTTTTTGTTTTTGTTTTTTTTAATGATTGCTCTGATGATATCTAACTTGTTGTGTAGACACTGAGATGGCTGGTGTGTAGACACTGAGGACACTGAGATATCCAGCTGGTTGATGACTGAGCCAGGAGAGAGAGAACCCCAGTATTCCAGCTCTTGCTTTGTCTGATTTGCTTCTCTTTGCCTTTGTTTTAAAAAACCAAATAGAAACGGGGCATTATATGACTTACCCAAGTTTGCATAATAGCAAATTCATCAACATGACAAGAGCATCAACTAGTTCCCTGAATGTTCTTTCCTTACCAGAATCCCTGATTCATGGGAAAGGAACTGCAGCCCTTGGTACTTTTAAAATAATGCTGAAGCTGTGGCCAGATTGACAAAAGGGAAGGCAGGTACAGCAAAGGTCATTGTTGATTGTCCCACCCCCTTTTTTGTTAGTGTCTTCCAAAGCCTTCAGAATGTTCAATAGGTCCTGTCAATGCAGTTTCTATAGTGACTTCTG
Source organism: Madoqua kirkii (assembly GCA_006408675.1). Classification (NCBI taxonomy): domain Eukaryota; kingdom Metazoa; phylum Chordata; class Mammalia; order Artiodactyla; family Bovidae; genus Madoqua; species Madoqua kirkii. The sequence continues at coordinate 23,152 of SJYC01016569.1, read as the reverse complement.
ATCATGAAAAAAAGGTATGTTCAGTCGAGTTTGGAGATATTGTAGACATGGAACTAATATTCCACTGAAGATTGGCAAGGCAGGTAGCTACCTGCAAGCTATTTTTTTGTCAAAAGAGAGGTGCTTCTAAAAAAATGCTTTATTCCTGGCTTATTATATACAGTTGTAAAATGTGAAAGTTCAAGCGGGTTTTTGAGGCCTTCAACTACAACTCCCTCATTTTACACAGGAGGACGCTGAGGCTCAAAGAGATTAAATTGTTGCATTGTAATGCACAATGCTAACTGGCAAGTCTGATTTTCAAACTGTTGCTCTTTTCTACCTTTCTCCTCTTAATCAGCAGATGCCTCTCCACATCTGTGAGTTTGTTTCTATTTTGTCAATAAGTTACAGAAAACAAACTAATGGTTGCTGCTAAGTCGTTTCAGTTGTGTCCGACTCTATGCAACCCCATAGACGGGAGCCCACCAGACTCCCCCGTCCCTGGGATTCTCCAGGCACGAACACTGTAGTGGGTTGCCATTTCCTTCTCCAATGCATGAAAGTGAAAAGTAAAAGTGAAGTTGCTCAGTCTTGTCCGACTCTTAGCCACCCCCTGGACTGAAGCCTACCAGGCTCCTCCGTCCATGGGATTTTCCAGGTAGTGTACTGGAGTGGGGTGCCATTACCTTCTCCAAACCAATGGGGAAATGAGGGGAAGGATAAAGTAGGTGTTTGGGATTAAAATAAATACATACTTTATATAAATTAGGTAACTAATATAGATCTAGTGTATAGCACAGGGAACTCTACTCCAATAACCTATAATGGAGGAGAATGTAAAAAAAAAAAAAAGAGTACCTATATTTATATATATGTATGACTGAACCACTTTACTATATATCTGAAACTAACAAAATATGATAAACCAACTATATTTCAATAAATCATTTTTAAACAAACAGATGCCTTCATTAAAACCACAGGGAGCAAAAATGTTTTCTGTGGGAATCCTCAAATATCAACAATTTTTTCAATAACCATCTTGGCTTCTTTTATCCAAAACCAACCTTAAACAAAGGTAAGCAACCACCTTTAAAAATGGAGGCAAAAGCACAAAACATAAACCCCACAGTTCAATAAAATGATAGATGATCCAGGGCAACAAGGTAACTAAATATTAACTATAACATTAAACAAGCAGTTAACAAAGATTAATCTTCCAGTCAGTATGCAGAGTACACAGATAATGCATTAGCTTGCTAATTCCCTTTTTTTTTTTTCTGTTATTCTGAATGACCCTCTTTTTAAAAGAAATGAGTGATCTTGTCTGTGTGGGAGGGAATGGGCAAAACAGAAGTGAGCATCATTTTCTGAAGGATGTCCAAGGTGAGCGGGGTTGATGGGCATTCAGCCAGAAGGAACTGTGGTCCACAGGTTCTTGCCCAGCACTGCCAAGTCTATGATGATCTCCTTAATTACCTGGGGCTGCTTTGCAGTTATTTTCATTCCAATATCAGAAATCCTATAACTGGCCTTTCATCTGGAATTTTAGCTACTAGAAATAAAAGTATTTCTCTTTTTGAAAGTCATGTTTGTATGCTATTCACATGTATCCATAGGAAAGGAAAATCATTCTAAGGGGAGGTCTCACTTGTGGGTTTTTCTCTTAACTGAGGAAAACATCAGCTTGGTTTTTGTGGAGTACAAATACAGAAAAGATATGTAAAGTGCTTTGATCATAATGAGATAGCTGGGGAAACTGAAACCCTAGGAGCTAGCAGACTTCACCAGCCTGGGATTTTACAAGTGAAAAGGCTGAATTGTAGGCTTCCCAGGGTAAAGAATCCATCAGCCAATGCAGGGAATTCAGGTTTGATCCCCGGGCCAGGAAGGTCCCCTGGAGGAGGAAATGGCAACCCGCTCCAGCATCTTTGCCTGGAGAACCCCATGGATAGAGGAACCTGGTGCTTGAAGTCCATGATGTTGCAAAAGAGTAGGACACGACTTTGTGATTAAACAACAAAACAACAACAAATGGCTGAATTGTTTTGTATTAAAATAGTGTTTATAATACCAGAGGGATATGAAACAGTGAAACTGACCACAACACCCAGCTTCACTTCCCATCAGTAGCCACTATGAACCACGTAAAAAAATGAGCACATTTATACAAACTTCAACATTCCCCCCTTTCCTCTTTGACCCCTGGAGGAGGAAATGGCAACTCGCTCCAGCATCTTTGCCTGGAGAACCCCATGGATAGAGGAACCTGGTGCTTGAAGTCCATGATGTTGCAAAAGTGTAGGACACGACTTGGTGATTAAACAACAAAACAACAACAAATGGCTGAATTGTTTTGTATTAAAATAGTGTTTATAATACCAGAGGGATATGAAACAGTGAAACTGACCACAACACCCAGCTTCACTTCCCATCAGTAGCCACTATGAACCACGTAAAAAAATGAGCACATTTATACAAACTTCAACATTCCCCCCTTTCCTCTTTGCTTTTACTAGTATTAAAAGGTAAACCAAGGCACATTAAAATCTTGAAGAGTTTATCTGAGCAAACATCCAACCAAACAGAACAGCGCCAAATCAAAAGTGTTAGGAGTGCTCCACCAACAGGAGCTGAGAAAGAGGTTTTTATAGAGGACACACTGAAGCAAAGCAAGGAAATGATTTGATTGGCTATGGCTCACTCAGTTGAGGAGCCTATGGAGCTATTTGTGATTGGTTGTCCTTCAGTTTCACTTTCTTCAATTAAAGTGCATGGCCTGTGGCTTGAATTTTGATTCTCTGGGCATTAGACGCACCCCCATTCTAAGCACCCCTTGTTTAAACACTTTAATACTAGCTAAGTGTCATTTATACTTTGTGAAGTTTATGATAGGCAAACCCTCTTCTAATTTCTTTAAGTCTTCCATAATGAGTCTATGTGAGTCTATAGGCTGATTCAAAAATAGAAATAACCAAGTAATATAATTAGACCTATAAAGAAAAATGATACTTTCTAACTGTGGTGCTGGAGAAGATTTTTGAGAGTCCCTTGGACACCAAGGAAATCAAACCAGTCAATCCTAAAGGAAATCAACCTTGAATATTCATTGGAAGGACTGATGCTGGAGCTGATGTTCCAATACTTTGGTCTCCTGATTGGAAGAGCCTATTCATTGTAAAAGACCCTGATGCTGGGAAAAATTGAAGGCAGAAAAGGACAGCAGAGAATGAGATCACTGACTAAACAGATACGAGTTTGAGCAAACTCTGGGAAATAATGGAGGACAGAGGAGCGTGGTGTGCTGCAGTCCATGGGGTCACAGAGTTGGACGCAACTTAGCCACTGAACAATAAAATATATATATATATATTGTGTTGCACAAAAGAAAATATCCCTAGCAACAAAGTCTGTTGAAACCTCTTTTCATTTCTATGCGACTTTCTTCATTCATTCAGGCTGTGCCCTAATGCTCTCCTTTTCTATACCCTATATCATTCTCTTTCATGGATTCCTTTTTTATTCTGCTAAAATATCTCCTGAATAATTTTTTCCATGTAGGATATATGAGAAGTAAGCTCTGAAATAATATATGTCTAGAAGTGTTTTATTTTGGCCTTAACCTGATTTGATGGTTTATCTAGATAGAATTTTAGATTTAAACCATTTTCTCTCAGAATTTTAAAAACAACGCCCTGTGCCTATTGTTCCCAAAGTTGCTAATGAAAACAATCTAGATCCTTTGTTGATAACACCTGTTTGTCTCTCTTAGGCCCTAAAAGATTCTCTTTCTAGCCTAGATTGCCAAAATATATATCTTTCTTTAATCCAGGATTTATCTTTTCCGATTAATCCAGCTCAGCTCTCAGTGCCCTTTTCCAGGTAAAGATTCAACTTCTCAGCTCAGAAAATGATTTTTTTTCTTGATTACTTCATTTCCTGCATTATTTTTGTTTTCTTCTTCTAGACTTACAGTTGGATGGATGTTGAACCCCTGGATTTATTCAGGTTTCTATAGTTGCTTCTCTGTTCTCCATCTGTCTATTCATGCAACCTCCTAGACTTTATCTTTATGATGTTATATTGATGTTGCTATTTAAGCCACCCACTGATCTTTTGAATTCAGCATCATATTTCTTTTAATTTCTCGTGTGTAATTTGTATTTGCTGACTGCTCACTTTTTCATATTGACCCGTTTGTATTATATCAATACAATGTGCTCTCAAATTTTAAAATAATAAATAGTTTTCTGTTTGTTTTTAAGTGTCTTGTGCATCATGGATTTGCTCTGTTGTTCATCTTGGTCTTTTACCATACTATCGTGGTTGCCTCAAATCAGATGATCCTTAGTTTTGCAATTACACTTTTGAATGAAGGAGAATCTGGGCTTGTTGTGGGCATGGTTATAGCTTTCCTGGGCAGCTGTATATATCTTTTATGCCAGTAATCCTCCCCCTTTGAGTAGTACCATGTTTAAACATCCATTAAAACAAGTTACGCCCCACCATCCTACTTGCTGAATGTGTCTCCTGGCTCTTTTAGAGCTCTGCTGCAGAGATTCCTGCTTGTGTCAGGCACAGATCTTTCTGGTTTGTCTGCTCCAGGCTCATCATCATGCCTACATGCTTATGCTTCTGCTGCTAGACTTCTCTCTTCCACTCGATTGGATCTCAGTCTGGAGCAAGACACCAAGTGAGACTGCGTTTTCAGTAAAGTGAAAGGGTTAGTCGCTCAGTCGTGTCTGACTCTTTGCAACCTCATGAACTATAGCCCACCAAATTCCTTTGTCCATGGAATTCTCCAGGCAAGAATACTGGAGTGGGTAGCCATCCCCTTCTCCAGGGGACCTTCCTGACCCAGGGATCAAACCCATGTCTCCTGCGTTGCAGGCAGATTCTTTACCATCTGAGCCACCAGGCGAGCCCATGTTTTCAGCAAGCTGCTGCTGCTGCTGCTGCTGCTGCTAAGTCGCTTCAGTCGTGTCCGACTCTGTGAGACCCCATAGACAGCAGCCCAGCAGGCTGCCCCGTCCCTGGGATTCTCCAGGCAAGAACACTGGAGTGGGTTGCCATTTCCTTCTACAATGCATGAAACTGAAAAATGAAAGTGAAGTAGCCCAGTCGTGTCTGACTCTTCACGATCCCATGGACTGCAGCCTACCAGGCTCCTCCATCCATGGGATTTTCCAGGCAAGAGTACTGCACAGGCCAATTCAACCTCTTCACAACATAAAAGTACAAATGAATGTGTGGCTGCAGGATCTATCTACTTTCCCCAGCCATCTCCAGATAATGCTGACCTGGAAGTATTTCCAGGGTATTTCTACTAAGAAATAAATTTCGAGATTTAAAATTCCTATGTATAAGAGGACAGACTTGTGGTTGCCAATGGGGAGGAGGAAGGTGTGGGAGGGAGGGATCGGGAGTTTGAGATCAGCGATACAAACTATTATATATAGAATGGATAAACAACAAAGTCTTATTGTACAGCACAGTTAACTCTTTTCAACATCCTGTGATATACCCTAATGGAAAAGAATATGAAAAAGAATATATATGTATGTGTAGAAGTGAATCACTTTTTGCTGTACAGCATAAACTAACACAACATTGTAACTCAACTTTACTTCAAGAAAATAAATTTTTAAAAATCTGTGTATAATGTGTAAATCAGCATGTACAAAACTACACCAAAAATAAATGGGAGACATCCTCAGCAAAACAAATGCTCAGCAGGGAAAAAAACAGCAGAATTATGGAATCTTTTAGGAGAGAGTCTGAAGGCTTTCTGTACTCTTCATGTAAAGATAAATAAAATTCCATTGGTACAAACTGACCCAGTGCCAACCAAAACCTTACTTGGGTGTTTTTATCCTGGGGTTTTGAGGGAACTGGAATGGAGAATTGGGAGATTGAGAATAGAGAAAGAGAGCTTCCTTACTGGCTCCGTAGCAAAAAATCTGCCTGCCAGTCCCAATACATGAGACCCAAGTTCAATCCCCAATCAAGGGAGATCCCCCATGGCACAGAGCCACTAGGTGTGTGCCCCACAGCTACTGAACCTGTGCGTTAGAGCCTGGGAGCCATGGGCCCCAGAGACCATGCTCAGCAACAAGAGAAACCACTACAAGGAGATGCCCACATGCAGCAACTAGAGACCGCCCCTGCTCCCTGAAACGAGAGAAAACCCATGCAGCAATGAAGACCCAGCACAGTCCAAACTAAATAAATACAATTAAAATTATTTTAAAAGAAATAAAAAAGAATGGAGAAGGAAAGGCATAAAAATTGTCATTACAGTTGAATTTATCGCTGACTTGAAGATTAGAGCATGTTCATACCTAAGCCAGCTTTCTCCACCTTACCTAAAAAAAAGTTGGTGGCCAAAAAAGTTCATTTGGATTTTTCCATATACTGTTACCAAAAACCAAAAAAAAAACCACTTTTGGTCAGCCCCAATATAAGGGCCGATTGGAGGCAGAACAAAGGAGGACTCTGTTTCGGGTGACATACAAGTCTATTCCATGGCAGTTCAGTTCAGTCACTTAGTTGTGTCCAACACTTTGTGACCCCACAGACTGCGGCACACCAGGCCTCCCTGTCCATTACCAACTCCTGGAGTTCACTCAAACTCATTTCCATTGAGTCGGTGATGCCATCCAGCCATCTCATCCTCTGTTGTCCCCTTCTCCTCCTGCCCCTAATCCCTCCCAGCATCAGGGTTTTTTCAAATGAGTCGGTTTTTTGCATCAGGCAGCCAAAACAGTCTTCTACAAAAAAAAAAAAAAAAGAGGAAGAAGAAAGAGTGTCATGGTAGGGAGTTCACCTCATCTTAAAGCCACCTGTAACAACACCGGGACTCAACAATACTGGCCACCAACCTGTTAAGGCAGGTGTGTCTATGTTCTTTTTGGCTCCCATCTTTAGCCACAACCTCTGGGGCAAATGCAAAGTTGTGATTAGGATGGTGAGTGGACAGGCAGGAAGGGACCTGCTGGAGAGAGACAAAGAAAAAAGAAAAGACGATTCCAGAATGAAACCTGACCAGCCAGGGCCAAAACCAGTGTCCAGGGAGTGTGGTCAGCCCTGAGGATGAGGAAGGAGAGGGTTCTTCTAGGAACAGTATTTTCCACAGAAAATAGGAATGCAATTTCAAGAGATTGTTGTCAAATGAGTCTTAATGCAATGGGCAAAAAATCATAATTAAGTATTATAAAATACATGAATTAACTTTAAACAAAAAGCTACTAGTAATAGACAAACCCTCAACATAGCAGATTTAGCATTAACAAAGAAAGGAAGGAAGGGAAGGAAAAGTAGCAAAACCACAGGCAGGGGTTCTCTGAGGGGTCACAGGGTACACGAAGGGCAGAGAGGGGAGGGCATTTCTCTTTAAAGTTTGGATTTTTTAAACCCTTAAGGAAATTGTGGATGAAGGAAATTAGAAGGCTTCACAACAGTTGCTTTCCTAGTGGGTGTCAGAATTTTGAAACCTGGTCAGTTTCGTTCAAAGTGAGATTTTGAAATCTCCGTGCAACAACCAACATAAATAGTATGCAGAGAAAGAATGGCAAGATATTTCTCAAGAAGCTCAACTGTGATTTACGTGGCTCAGACAGTAAAGAATCTGCCTGCAATGCAGATGACCTGGGTTCCCTCCCTGGGTCGAGAAGATCCCCTGGAGAAGAAATGGCTACCCACTCCAGTATTCTTGTCTGGAGAATGCCATGGACAGAGAAGCCTGGTGGGCTACAGTCTGTGGGGCCCCAGAGAATCGGACATAACTGAAGTGACTTAGCACACACACACCGCTAAGTGTGCAGAGGAACCTGAAAGCCTCAAACACATCTCTCCTGGCCTTTGACCCTGGGCTGTCTTGCAGATGCGCTTTTCAGGAAGGAGGAAGGCAGAGCAGATGGATGGTTTGCTGACAGGCTCAAAATACTTCCCAGAGCCCAGAAAGCAGGGTGATTGCTGTTCATTCTGCTCCCACAGAGGACTGTACTCAATTAAGAGACTTTAAACCCAATTGTCATCAAGATAGATTATCTGATTGTGGAGATTTTCTGCTGATTTTGTCTTAGGACTTGGTCTCCTATTTTCAGCCATGATGGCTGTCAGACTGTGGATCTAGTATGTCCAGGCCCCCTTGGCATTCTTGCTTATTCTGACCTCTGCTTCCTCTACTTAACCTTCAATATGCAAATGTAACACCACGGAGAAAAGAGGCAAGACTCTCTACCAGTTTGAAGATGGGTAGCAATGACCACTGCTTCTTTTATCCAATTGGCGAGATTGCTATTTCTCTCAGGCTGGCTGGAAATCTTCCCAGCAGCTTCTCAGATATTCCAGACCACAAACTACTGAATATCAAATTGTCTTCCAAACCCCTTACTTTCCCATATAGAAACAAGGCCCCAAAAGAGGTGACTTTCCCAAAAGTTTCTCAGACATTTGAATCTAAAACCAAAATGTCTTTCCCACCCTACAAAAAGCTCTTCTTTCTCCCAGTGCTCAGAAACAGCCAGCTGTCCTTAAGGGACCCTGAGTCCCACTTTCCATGGGGAAACGTGGACTGTCTGAGCTGGAGTCCAAACCTTCTGCTGACACACAGAGAAATCGAAGACCGGAGAATGGAAATGATTACACAGTTTGATCAGGCCTGTTCCAAGCATACAGCAGGGGCTCAGCTCATGGCAGCTGAGTCTAATCTACAGTGGGAAATGACACCCATTTATGCTGAAAGTGTGGTTAGAGATATGGTCCTTTTTTATGGAAGCTGAAGCCCAATAATGAATGGTAAAGACCTAGAAAAGATCCTGATGCTGGGAAAGATTGAGACCAAGAGGAGAACGGGGCAACAGAGGATGAGATGGTTGGATGGCACCACTGACTCAATGGACATGAGTTAGAGCAAACTCTGGGAGGTAGTGAAGGACAGGGAAGCCTGGTGTGCTGCAGTCCATGGGGTGGCAAAGAATCAGACAGGATTTAGGGACTGAACACCAACAGAAAGCACAGAGCCAGGGGCCTCTCATCAGAACTGCCCTCTCCAGTGGCTACAGCAGACTCAAAGGAGGATCTCCTTATGAATCTTCTGATAGCTAATGAATGCCGGGTTTCCTCCTTGCTCATTCTTGCCAGAAGGCTATTAGCATATTCACCAGGTTCTCGCCCTATAAACCTGAGTTGGAATGCATAAGTTATCAAATGAATCTCTCTACAGCAGAGCTTCTAGACAGTCCTAATCAGACTCTCACTTGAGATATGCTCAGAAACAGCCAGCTGTCCTTAAGGGACCCTGAGTCCCACTTTCCATGGGGAAACGTGGACTGTCTGAGCTGGAGTCCAAACCTTCTGCTGACACACAGAGAAATCGAAGACCGGAGAATGGAAATGATTACACAGTTTGATCAGGCCTGTTCCAAGCATACAGCAGGGGCTCAGCTCATGGCAGCTGAGTCTGAATCTACAGTGGGAAATGACACCCATTTATGCTGAAAGTGTGGTTAGAGATATGGTCCTTTTTTATGGAAGCTGAAGCCCAATAATGAATGGTAAAGACCTAGAAAAGATCCTGATGCTGGGAAAGATTGAGACCAAGAGGAGAACGGGGCAACAGAGGATGAGATGGTTGGATGGCACCACTGACTCAATGGACATGAGTTAGAGCAAACTCTGGGAGGTAGTGAAGGACAGGGAAGCCTGGTGTGCTGCAGTCCATGGGGTGGCAAAGAATCAGACAGGATTTAGGGACTGAACACCAACAGAAAGCACAGAGCCAGGGGCCTCTCATCAGAACTGCCCTCTCCAGTGGCTACAGCAGACTCAAAGGAGGATCTCCTTATGAATCTTCTGATAGCTAATGAATGCCGGGTTTCCTCCTTGCTCATTCTTGCCAGAAGGCTATTAGCATATTCACCAGGTTCTCGCCCTATAAACCTGAGTTGGAATGCATAAGTTATCAAATGAATCTCTCTACAGCAGAGCTTCTAGACAGTCCTAATCAGACTCTCACTTGCTCACAAAAACCTTTAGAATGAAGGGCTGCCAGATAGCACTTATAACAAGCCTTACTAAACCTGTGTCAAAGAGACACGGAATTATTTCCTTAATTCCATGCATGAGCAGAGCTGAAAGAGCTAGTAACAATATAATTTCTTAGCAATTTAATGTATATTTTCACATTAGAGCCTAACTTTATCCCAGAGGCTAGAAACATTCTTTAGTGGCAAATATGAGTGTATCTGCTATAAAATTAGCTACCCTTCCTAAAAGCAACAGGATTCCACTGCAGTGTCAACCTAGAGAACTCATAGAATTACAGCCTCTAACATTTGGAAGAAAACATTCAGAGTAATAATAATAATAATCTGGATTTATTGATTAATTTCCCCCAGTAATCAGTGTGGATCCTTATGCATAGTAAATGCTCAAGACATCTTCATATAATTAGTCATTAATTAATTAGTTAATTAATGAATGATCCTCCACTCCATTTAACATCTGTGGAAACTGCATCTCCAGTATAAAGTGTGATTTCCCTAAGCTCACAAAATGTCAGAGCTGGAATTTAAACCTAGGTGTTCACATTCTTAGAAATTTACTTTTCTTACTCACTTTGTCTATCATACAGTCCCTATTTTTTTAAAAAATAATTTTTCAAATAATCCAAGAGTAGCCTCAAAGCAAGCTATTTTCTTTTTCCTTAATATTTTTCAACTCATTGAGGTACAATTAATATATCACAATGTATAATAGACACAAGATATTCATCATGATGACTTGATGTATGTGTATATTACAAAATGATTATCACAATAAGGTTAGTTAACACATCTATCACCTCACATAATGACCTTTCATTGTGTGTATGGTAAGAGCTTTCTGGACTTCCCTGGTGGCTCAAATGGTAAAGAACCTACCTGCAATGCAGGAGACCCAATTTGATCCTTGGGTCAGGAAAATCCCCTGGAGAAGGGAATGCCTACTACTCTAGTATTTTTGCCTGGAAAATTCCAGGGACAGAGGAGCCTGGCGGGCTACAGTCCATGGGGTCACAAAGAGTCAGGCATGACTGGTGACTTTTCCTTTCTTTCAAGGGCTTTTAAGATCTACGCAACGTTTAAGTATATAGTCCACTATTCTTACCTGTAGTCACCATGAGGTGACATTTCAGAATATATCTGTCTTATAACAGGATGTATACCAAGATCTTCCCTGGTAGCTCCGTTGGTCAAGAATCCACCTACGAAACAAGGGGGCAGCTTCAGTCCCTGGGTCAGGAAGATTCCCTGGAGAAGGAAATTGCAACCCACTCCAGAATTCTTGCCTGGAAAATCCTATAGACAGAGGATCCTGGTAGCCTACCATCCATGGGGTAGCAGGAGTCAGTCACAACTTAGTGACTAAACCACCAACTGGATGTAATAATTTTGAAATCCAGTTTGAGAAAGCATCAAGTGTACACCTTTGCAAGCACAGCAAATAGACTGTAGAAGCCACTTCTACCAACCAAGTTCCAAGGTGGGGAGCCTTCCTGTTATTAAAAAAAACTCCTCCCTCAGGCAGTGGTGAGGATAAATTATCCATTCATTCAGATTAAAAAAAAGGTTCTAATCCCATAATAAAAATCTCACACAGTACAAGTGTTTCAGAAACAGTATCTCATTTAATTCTCACCCCAGCTCTGCAAGCCCAGCCACATCCTCTGTACTGCACCATTGACAAAACTGGGCTCAAAGCAGTAAGGGAAATGCATGAAACCATGCAGCTACTCACAGACAGAGCTGGATCTTGAAGCCAGGTCTGGGTGACTTTCAGAGATGTAGGTTCACCTTCTGTGAAGTTATGGAACAGGAGTGAAACATTGCTCTGCCTGGGAGGACTCTTCCTCTAGCAGGGAATATGCCAGCTAACATGTGATGACAGCAAGCATGGTGGGCTCTATGATGGAGGTAAGAAGGAGCAGGGTGTGACTTGGAGGACAGGCGGCACACCCAGCTGAGGCTCCTTCCTAGGAAAGTAGCATCTGACTTGGGTTTCCTACATGAAAATAAAAAGGGAAAGATATCGTTCCTTTAATTGCTGTCCTTGACGAGTATCCAGATGTAGTTTTCTGGACTTGGATGTCTTTGAGTTGTCGCTAACTATTGAACAGCATGAGTTTTAGAAGCATTGTTGCTGCAAGACTTGAAGAAGCAGCTCTTCTTCCTGCCCAAGGTCCCTGAGTGCTTGGGAAAGAAGATTTGTTTTTGACTGGTATCTAGCATAGCCAGAAGGCTTACCTTCAACCTAAGACGAATGCTCCACCTACAGCCTGCAGGTCACGATCTTGATTTTGATTCTATTTCAGACTTAGATTTGTACCATTTTGTCTCCATTAGTGAGTCTGAGTTTTATCCCACAGTTGACCTACTGACAGAGAAGAGAGGAAAGGAAATAGGTAGGAAAATGTTTCGCATTTGGCCATAGAGCAGATGGAACAGGAAGGGATTCAGAAATGGCACAAAACATATATCACTTTCTCTAGTCCTTTCCTGCCTTAAAGCCTCTTGGCACAACCAATCCCTGTTCTGCTACTCCCCCATTCCCTGCCACTACCATCACCAACCCCCATGGACTTTGTAGTTGGGTCAGTTTATCTGCTGGACATCTCTTGGAAAGACATGATGGGTTTGTTTCCTCGTTTCTAAATTACACCTGTTCTGAGCTTCGGATCAGCCAGAAGTTCCAAGTGTGATACACTCAGGGATCATGTCAGTCAAGTACAAGGAATCTTGACCTTTTTCTTAGTCTATCCAACTTATTATACTAGGGACTTACATTTTCCCCAAAGTTTGATCCTTATTCACTTAATACAAGAACTCTGAAATCCTCATTAGAGACAAGAATGAATCTTTCTTGTTGAACACTTCCTCTATGAAAGACACTATATAGTAAGTCTTGACATTTTTTATTGCATTTAATCCTCAAAGTCACCCTAGCAGGTAGTTATCATTAGTTCCATTTTACAGATGACGTTGAGTCTTTAGGTAACTGACCTTGAGGCTGGTAGAGAGTTGCGTATGTGTTAAACACCTCTATTGTCTGACAATAAAACCCTCACTCATTTATAACCATCTTCCCATCTGCCTGGACTCCCACATATCTTAGATGTCCATGGAATACACTTGGGAGAAAAGTGTCTTCACTGCATAGGTGGAGAGGTGAAAATACCAATTAAACATTTTTATTATCTGGTCTTAACTCCAGATGGTAGAACAACTCTTCACTCTCTCTGCCTGCCTCTCAGAAAGGACCCTCCTCTCTCAGGCATCCCCAGTGAGCCTAGCCCAGGGCATCCCACCAAAGTCCTGCCTTGTTCCAGGAACCTGGCAACCCAACAGCCGCAGCACCTTAGCAGAGTCCAGAAATGTTTCATGAAGAGCCCATGAAGTGGTGGTCCCACTCCTGGGCTCCCAGAGTGGATTACAACATCAAGTCAGCAGAGGGATCCATAAGAGCTCTGAGAGCCACCAACTTCCTCGTCTCTTCCTCTTTCAGGTGACAGATGTGGACGGTGTATTAATCAGCTCAGATGCTATAGCAAAACATACCAGATAGACGAGGTGGCTTCCAAACAACAGGAATTAATTTCTCACAGTTCTGGAGGCAAGAATCTGAGATTAGGGTGCCAGCATGTCAGATTATGATAAGAACCCTTTTTCCAGTGGCGGATTGCCCACTTCTTTTGTGTGTGTGAAATACAGTAAGCTTTAATTAAGCATTGTTCATATACTTTAACAGGGCTTCCCTGGTGGTTCAACAGTAAAGGATCTGCCCACAGTGCAGCAGCTGCAAGAGGCATAGGTTCAATCCCTGGGTCAGGAAGATCCCCTGGAGGAGGACATGGCAACCTATTCCTGTATTGTTGCATAGAGAATCCTATGGACAGAGGAGCCTGGCCAGCTACAGTCCATGGGATCACAAAGAGCTGGACACGACTGAAGGGACTTAGCATGCACACGCATGCATATACTTTAACACTTTTATTTATTTAATATTTACTGAATACCTGCCAGAGGGTCAATACATGTCACTCTCCTTCAAATTCATCACTGCTTCCCATCACTGCCCAGTGCAATGTTACTCAAAGTCTTGTCTGTGGACCATCAACAGTGGCATCCCATGGGAGCTTGTTAGAACCCGAGGATCTCAGGCTTCCACCAACAGACTGCCCACTTCTCACTGTGTCCTCACATGACAGAGAACAGAAGGGGGATACAACTCCCCCGTATAATATTTATAAGGGCACTAATTCCACTGTGGGGCTTCACCCTCATAACTCATCTAATCCTAATCATCTACCCCAAAGTCCCACCACCTAATCACATGGGGGTGGGTAGGGTTTCCATCTGTACATTCTGGGAAGATGCAAACATTCAGTCCATAACAGGAGCACATAGATGGTTTTTCCCCTCTTCCTCTACCTTTGGCTGTTTGGAAATTTAATCATGCAAATATTTGTTTAGCACCCACTTAGTTCTAAGCCCTAGGCTAAGCAAGAGTAACCCAAAGAAAACTCAGGGTCTGGTCAGAGAAAATATAAAACAGAAAATCCTAGGCTAATGGGATGAGTACCACAGTGAAGTCCTGTGTAAAGTGCTCTGAGTACACAGGGGAGGAACTGGTTCATTCCGCCTGCCAGCTCGGGGACATGCCACCCTGGTCTCCCCAATGCCAGTAATGCAAGCTTTTAAGCTGAGAAGCAACACTGTCAATTGTGTTTTGAGATAAGCTTTCTGGCAGCTAGCACTTTGAAGGTCAGAAACACCCTGTGCCCAGCAGAGAACCTGGCAGAAAGCTCACCGATTCCAGTAACACTGATGGAGTCCCTACAATATGCCAGGCTCTGGGCACATAATGTAAAGCAGTGAAGTCTCTTCCCTGAGACAGGAAAACAGTCAAGTCAACAGGATATTAAGGGCAGGGAGATGCAGGCACTCAGGAGAAATGACTCATCCTGTTTGAAGAGTGTCAGCCCAGCTGCCCAGACACGATATTTAAGCTGCACCAAGATGGGGAGGCAGGAGTTAATCAGGATAAATGAGGCAACAGTGGAAGGAAGTGAGCAGGAAAGAGTGTGCTGGGCAGAAGTAGTGTGAACAATTGCCTGGAGGCAGGAGAAAGCGTGTCTCGGTGAGTCTGGTCCTGGTGAGTATGGCCAGAGTGTGAGGCGAAGCTGCGACAAGGACAGGGCACCTTGATTTAACTGAGCTACAGTGGCTGCAGTGAGAACAAAGGTCTGGAGGAAATAGCACAGAGGCAGGGAGGCCATTTGGGCCCGAGTAGGGTGAATTTGATGGAGGAGGAAGATGAAAGTCAGGACTAAGACAATAAGAGTAGAGATGGAGAGAGGGCGTAAGAAGAGAGCAACTGATTGAAGATGGGACTATGAGAAAGACACAGTAGACACAGGGAAAGGATCCACACTTATTTCAGTAAAGCACACAAGCATGGCCCTAAGAACACTGTACAGAGCAAGCATCCAGCAGGACTGCCCACGTGGAAAAGGCAATGCACCTTTGGGCTTTCAGATTCCAACCATGGAATCTGCTAATCGTGAGACTGTCTGATCTAGATGAAAAACCTTTAGTCCCACAGATTGGTGGGTAGAGGGTATGCTTTTGGCCAGCCCCAGCTTCCCCCAGCTTTGGCTACCCCGCCCCCTGCCTCCCCAGGTACAAAAAACCTGTAAGAACCCCTGTCCATTACTGAGACCAGTTTCTTAGGGGTGCCATTCCCTTACCAGGTCCCGGCTGCAGGCCTGCCTAAAATCAAGCCCTGCAAGGAATAAGGTAAGGGAAAAACAGGCTGGAAATGACTCCCAGTATGGACTGTGTTGTGAGTAACTGAGTTGGAGATGGTGGTAGTAGACAGAGGGAGCGTAGAAGACAGAGGGACAAAATTGATCAAAAAGCAGACGCCACTGAAACTATAACCACGGGAGGTGATGCTTCCTGAAATGCAATGTGGTGCCGTGGATGGGATGGGTAGACAGGTGCCTGGGTACCCAGGGTCAAACTCTCTGAACCTCAGAGATCCAGCAGTAAAATGGGACCACAATTCCTACTCAGTTTGGGGATCAGTTGGGAATCTTACTCAGTTTGGGGATCCAGTTCTAAAATTATATGAACTGATGGACTGAAGATCAAGTTCTGGGGGAAGTTTCTAATCCTTCCCCAATCCCACCTGCACCCATCTTTCCAGCCACACTTCCCTTCTAGGAGCTCCTCTTCAACCTGGTTGGGCTCCTCCCTGCCTCTTCTCTACATCCATGTCTTCTCAGTCCCACCGATTCCAGCCCTTATCCCTGTGTGTTGATTGTGACCTCAGCAGATCACAGGAAAATAAAATTCGGCCCTTACACCTGTTCCATCCACCCAAACAATGAAGCCATCCCAGCTGCCACTGGTTGAGCACCTAGTCCCAGAATATCTGTAACTTCACTTCTTCAACACTCTGAGCAACTTGAAGGTCAGTGATGTTAGAGGACATGCCAAGTTCGCTCCATTGGTAGATAGCAGATTTGTATCCAAACCCATGTCCCATTGATTCTGGAGTCTGTAGCCAGTCTCCTCCAAGGTCATCTATCCTTCCACACCAGAGTCTATTCCTGACTCCCTAATAGGTTCTCACACATGATGAATTTGCCTTATCCTTTAACTTGCCATGGGTTTTGTCATCAAGCCAGACTGTGAAGCCAGGAACTGTACCTTCCACACCTTGTGGTGGCCCAAGAGTCACATTTAATTTAAATTAATATTGTCTTTATAGAGACAGAAGCCAGGATCCCAACGTGGGAAAAGCTCGGGCTGAGAGCAGCAGCAGGGCTGGGTTCCATCTCTCTACCATCCAACCTTCCCTGTGTCCTCGGAGGGTGACTTTCACTCTGGGAGTCTGTTTTCTCGTCTGTGAAGGGTTGGATTTGATAGCTAACTTTGCTTTTGACATTTGATGCTAAATCAGCAGAACCTTTGAGAGCAAATGCTAAGGGGCATCAGAGCTGATCTGCTTACAGACAGGGAGGCTCCGAGGAACCGGCTGAGTAGTTTAACAACAGGAGGGGAGAAGCCAAGGGGGCCCAAGTGGCAATAAGAGAGCAGATTTATAGCTCGATTCCTGAGATTTATTTTAGAGGAATGAAAAATGAAGGGCGGAGACCTGAAAGAGGACAGAATCTTTTCAGAGAAACAGAACATAGATACCTGTTATAAATCTTCCACCTTTAATTACTCTTAAAGGTGGTTATGAATCTAATACTTCTATAGGACTTGGCTTTTGAGAAAGTAGACAGTTATAAAAGGCCTGATGATACATACAGAATGACTTCCAAAAGGAACACACAGGCGCATGCCTTGTCCTTAAAATGGAGACAGGACCCCATCAAGGATATTATGGCCTCTTACTAGATCAGCACATAGCGGGGCTCTGTGATCACAACTCAGAGTACCGAAAGTGTTAGAAACTGAAAAGTTCCAAGGATAATAAAATGGATCAGGAAAGAAGGAAGAGTAGAGACGGTAGAGGCCATGGAGGAAAGGTGAACTGACATGAAAGAGACTGGGTGGTCCAAGTTTAGGATTTCTGGTTCATGTCTTTCAGGATGATGAAGAAAAGGACAGTGACTATAGGACAATAAGCATGGTGGTCAGGCTCCAGGTAACTGTTCTTGTCCTTGCTCTACTACCGATTGGCTCTGTGACCTTAAACAAGTCACTTCACCTTAAAGAAACTGCTTCTTCATTTAAAAATGGAGTCATCACACTTATCTGCTCTAAGCGAGCTTTATTAGCAGCAGGCAAGGTCTATAACACACTCGGAAACTATGAGACTGTACAAATCCACAGTATCTTACAACAGAGAATCATCCTTTTCACCCTTTGGTGGCATCAAGCTCAACAGTTTACCAGTCTGCACAACATCTGCCCTGATCTAGACCTCAAGATCTTCACTTTGACCACTGCAACTGACTTCTGTTTTGCCTTTTCAATCTGTCATCAACCAGAGCAATCTTTTCAAATTGCAAGTGTGGTCAAGTCTCTCCCTTTCTCATAACCCTTCCCATCATTTCTAGATTACATTTTAAGAATGCAGATGACCTTCACAACTTGTCTTCCAAACTCCATTTCCAAGCATCGTTGACCACTTGCTGTCACAGTCCCTATATTGCAGCTAAGTTGAGCTATTTGAAATTCCCTCAAGATACCTTGATCTCTCATGACTCCAGGCTGTACTATAAGTTCATTTCTTTTTCTGGAGCCCTTTCCCACTTGACATGTTCCAACATATCCTTCAAGCCCCACTTCAAATACTATTTTCCCTGAGAAGCTTTCTCCAACACCCCCCAGGCTGTTAATATTTCTGTTATCTTGATTTTTTAACCCAAACATTTATTTGTTCACACTGGAATTTCTGCCATTTCCCTTAGGAAAAAAATGTTCCATAAACTGTTCTTGAGTTTGATTCTGTCCTTTTTCCTTTGTAGCCCTGAACATTCTACCTTATTGACAGCTCAAAGATCAGTGCTTTGACCTTGTAAAAAACACAGTGTAAATTATGGGTTAA
Organism: Madoqua kirkii; assembly: GCA_006408675.1. Classification (NCBI taxonomy): domain Eukaryota; kingdom Metazoa; phylum Chordata; class Mammalia; order Artiodactyla; family Bovidae; genus Madoqua; species Madoqua kirkii. Next base: position 4,561 of record SJYC01016569.1, on the reverse strand, counting down.
AAAAAAATTTACAGCACCTGCTAAAATCAAATGAATTTGGGGTAAGATGAATATGATTTTTGGGTCACCGTCTGCTATATGGAACATTTCTTTACCTGTAAGCAATTTGGCGGGGGAGAGCAAGGGGCAGTAAATTCACCTGCTTTGGTTAACTCTGGAGAGTCAGTACCTAATTGAAAATTCCCTTCTATGCCCTCATGGTGCTCTATGCACAGCTCTAGCCAAGCTTTTATCTCTGGGCTTCTCATCACTACTTACTTCTTAGCCTCCCAGAGAAGATGTATACGTTGTATGGCCGGGACAATGGATTCCTTTCCATATTCCCCAGCAGCCAGCCCTGTTTGTGAGACATGCTTGGTATTCAATTTAGAAATGTTCATTGCATGAATAACAGTAGCTAACATTTGTGGAGGGCTTACTATGTGCCAGACAGGCACTGTTTTAAACACTTTCTGTGTATCAACTCATCTAATTCTCAAAATAACCCTATAAGATAGGAATTACAATTATCCCCATTTTAAAAATGAGCAAACAGAAACCCAAAATATGTGTAGAAGCTTGATTTAGAACTTGAGTTCTCAGCAAGAGAGTCATACCTCCGCCACAACAAAATACTGCCTCTCATGTTGAATAAACAAACCATTTGTGAGTTCCATTCTAATGGAGCAGTTTCTCCTTTTATCAGTTTTGAGAGGCAAGATAGGCTGGTCTAAATGCTCAGTAATTCCATTCAGTGTTCACTGAGGGATCACTTTGTGCCAAATATCTGTCCTGATTTCTCGGGGATCCAAGATGAGTCAACCCTGTTCCTGAAAAAAAAAAAAAAAGAATGAAATCTGGCCTTCCTTCAAATCCATCACCAAAAGTAACATTTCCCAATCAAGCTACCTGTTTTTGAGGTAGATAGAAGTTATCATCCAGAGGCCAGCCTCCCAGAACCAGGTCTTAAAGAAGCAACAGTCTTAAAGAAGATGCCCCAAAGACCCACAAAAGGAGATTATTGATGCCCAGGGAAACAAGATGGAGAAAATATTCTCCCAACAGCTGGTCCAGAGTTCTTCTTAAGAAGAGAGTTTTTGTCGGAAGAGTTGAGTTCTTATATGAGTTTCAGCTCTCCCATAGTTTCCATAAGGAAGAGACGAGGAGGAGAATAAAAACTCGCTGCTTCCAGGAAAGCAATTTTGGAGGAACAGGCATGAGAAGGGAAACTGAGAGAGGAAAGCAGAGAACCAGGATAATAATAAAAATTGCAATTTAGTTCTCCTAACAGCCTTCTGATGTTGGCACTATTATTTTTCCCATTTTACAATTGAGGAAACTGAAGAGTTAAGTTAGCAGAAGTATAAGTGATTAATTTTCTCTTTGAATTCCTCAATTTTCCCAAAACTTCACCAAAATCTTTCAAAATGATAGGTGCGTACAGTTCTGGGTATTTTTGTTGAAAGCGAATATCAGCGCTAAGTTCCACGTGTGGGTTGAATTAGAGTGAAGAGGAGGCTGCGGCATATGTAGACACAAGTCTATTTGGGACCTGGGAGAACTGATGCAACGGCATGCATTATGACTGCAATTAGAGCCACCACCACACAGCCCTGAGGAGAGAGAGTTACACGTGTGTGCTGTACTTGTGTGAATCAGTGAGAAGCAAAAGGAGTGTTCTTTAAATCTGCAGGGATTCAAGCTAAAGCAACCCCAGCATGATGGGAGAGTTTCTGATGCGTGTGTGAGCACAAAAAGTTTTTTCCAAAACAGTGGAGGATTACAAGGATGGTTTATGCTGAATGCTTGTTTTCCTTCTAGGACTCTAGGTTTTGGTAGGTTCTAAGGATGAGTGCTACATGATCAGCCCTCAATTAAAACCTGGGCACTGAGTTTCAAATGAGCTTCCCTGCTGACAATGTTTCACATATGTTGTCACAACTCCTTGATGAAAGAATTAAGCCAGTCAGGTGTGATTCCACTCAGTAAGGACTCTTGCTAGCTTGAGCCCAGCTTCCTTCACACTTCACTACATGTGGGTTTTTTCCCTTTGCAGATTTTGCTTTGAATGCTTCACAGTAACAAATCCTAAGAAGGACTGTTGAAGAAAATCTTGCTCACCATTTTTAAAATGGACAATTCTGGCTATCGAATGCTGAGATATTTAGAATCCACCAAATATATTTAAAAGAGTGACATAAAATATTTGTTTTTTTAAATGTCAGTATTTATAATTTAGTGAAAATTTAAATTTAGAGAAAATTTAGAAGTGTGTAAAGGAATATACAGATATATTTCTAAAATTTAGGGACATAAAATTTAAGACCATATGAGAATTACTGTAAATGAGAGGTTCTTGTTCTTAAAGAGGGTTTCATACTCTTTAGAGAATCTCATGGAATCTATGGAATCTCTCATGAGAAAAAAACACATATATGCATACATCTGCAAAATTCTGTATATGAGGACTTCTAGTCAAAGTAGAATAACAGGGACCAGATTTACTCTAATGACAAAAACAGGGGAAAAATATAGAATATGTAAAACAAAAGGTTGGGACTGTATATTAAGCAACAAAAGACAGTGGTCCATGAGATAGGAAACAAATGAGGTGAGCCCTACGATTGCCTCAGTTTGCTACCTCAAGAGAGTTTCCAGATGTAAAGCAGAAAAGGAAAACCCAGGCAGACCCTCAACAATCTCTGAAATTAAGGAGCTGGAGCTGAAAATCTAGGTAGACATGAGTGGCTAGAATTCACAGAACAGAATTCTAGGGAAGAGAGAAATGTACAATGATATATGGAAATTTGCAGATGTCTTTCCCAAGAATTCAGCAGATCAGTACATCTGTACAAGGAAATAGCTTCAAGGAATGAACATCAGAAAAGATAGAGGAAATAGTCCTCAGTACTCGCAAGAAACAAAAAGAATGCCCAATCCCACCTGCCAGATTGCAGCACTTCATAATTCATGGAACACTGGGTAGACAATTCAGAAGAGTCTTGACTTGGTATTGGAGAATAACTGGCCCAGACTAAACACTGTTCTGTTACACCAAAAAGAATCCTAAAAGCGAGGCCTGAGAAAGTTCAACTGTTTCCAAGTAGCTTAGGAAATTCCCACAATAAAAATCAAGAATATTTATAAGTATACAACATCCAACACCCAAAAAGGTAAAATTTATGAAGACTAGCATCCAGTGAAAAATTACAAGGCATGCAAAGAAGCAAGAAAGAGGATCTGTAATATAAAATAGATCAATGAATTGAAACCAGCCATAAATTACATGTTAGCATTATCAGACAAGGGCATCAGAATAATAATTATTATCACTGTATTCTGTACATCCAAAAACTTAAATATAGACAGGAATAATATTAATAATATTCAAATCAAACTTCCAGAAATGAAAACTACATCTGACATTTCAAAAATCCATTGATGGGCTTAACGGCAGGCCAGACATTACAGAAAAAACTGTAATGACAAAGAAGCAGGAAAAACAGGAAAATGAGGATCAGTTCATCAAATAAGTGTGTTAGTCACTCAGTCATGTCTGACTCTTTGTGACCCCGTGGACTGTAGCCACTAGGCTCCTTGGTCTATGGAGTTCTCCAGGCAGAAATACTGGAGTGGGTTGCCATTTTCTTCTCCAGGGGATATTCCCAAGCCAGGGATCAAACACAGCTATCCTGCACTGAAGACAGACTCTTTAACCACTGAGCCACCAGGGAAGCCCTTGCTATGCAGAAGAATAATTATGTCTTCATCCCTTGTCCTGAGGATCCCAGACGAGCCTCCAAGATGATAGCTTACAGTGAACGATGTCAGATTTGTGATCTCTGAAGAAGATTTAACTTCAGGACCAGGGACCAGGCTTGATCACTCAACAACTGTAAATGTTATGTATTTGATAAAAGAGATTCAAAATACATAAGGGAAAAATTGATAAAACTATAAGGACAAATAGATAAATTTACACTTGAAGTTGAATGTTTTTATACTCTATGTTGATAATTTGTTTAAAAATTTTTGAAAAATCAGGAAAAATACAGATGACATGAAAATAATTCCAAATAGCTAGACCTAATTAACATTTCACTGACTCAATGGACGTGGGTTTGGGTGAACTCCGGGAGTTGGTGATGGACAGGAAGGCCTGGAGTGCTGAGGTTCATGGGGTCACAAAGAGTTGGACACAACTGAGCAACTGAACTGAAACTGAATTAACATTTGTGGAACATGCTACCCAATAATGTGATATACATACTTTTCAAGTGTACATGAAACATTTACCAAGATAGACCATATTGTGAGTGATAAAACAATTTCAGTAAAGTTTAAAAGATGCAAGTCATACAAAGGATTTCATTATAACAAATGGAATAAAATTAGAAATAAAAAACTGAAAGATCTCTTTAAAAATCACCAAATATTTGGAAACAAAACAACATACTTCTAAATACCCTGGGCATCAAAGAATAAATCAAAAGGAAAATTAGAAAGTATTTTGAATGTAATAAAAACAGAAACACAAAATGTATGGTATGTTTGTATGGAATGCTGATAAAGCAGTATTTAG
>SJYC01016568.1:0-13464 GCA_006408675.1 Madoqua kirkii | reverse complement strand
ACCAGCCTAGTCAATTTTTTTTAATATAAATTACAATATCAAAAATTAATATAAATTCTATAGATATTAAAAGGATGATAACAACATGTTAAAATATTTTTATGCCAATACATTTAATGATTAAGATGAAACAGATAAAGTCCTTGAAAGACACAAACAACCAACATCTACTCAAAAAGAAATATATAAACTAAATGCTTTAATATCTATAAAATGAGTGAATTTGTAGTTAAAAACCTTTTCAAGAAGAAAACTTCATGGCCAAATGACTTAACTGGAGCATTCTGTCAAACATATAAAGAAGAAATATTACCAATTCTTTGCAATGTATTGCAGCAATTAGAAGAGGGAGAAATACTTTGCAACTCATTCTGAGTCTAACATTGCCTGGATAGCAAAACAAAACAAAATAGCAGTTTTTTAAGAAAAAAAAAAACAACTGTGAATAAAATGTCTCATGAATGTAAATGCAAAACTCAAAAGAAATTTATCAAATTGATCCCAGTAATATTTTTTAATAATGCATCATGACTGCTATGAGTAGGACTATATACCCCCTGACAAGATATGTTTGGGTTCTGACCCCCAGTACCAGTGAAACTGACCTTATTTGGAAATAAGCTCTGCAGATGGGACCAAGTTAAAATGAGTTCATGATGGATTTTTCTTTTTTTTTTTTTTAGTTTATAAATTGTGTCTGACTTTTTGGGGACCTCATGACTGTAGCCCACCAGGCTCCTCTGTCCATGGAATTTCCCAGGCAAGAATACTGGAATGGGTTGCCATTTGCTTCTCTAGGAGGGAGAAGCCCAGGGACTGAACCTGCATCTCTGCATTGGCAGGTGGATTCTTTACCACTGAGCCACCAGGGAAGTCCCTCATGATGGATTAAGGTGGCCTTATTCCAATGAGTGATTCCCTATAAGAAAATGGAAATTTGGACACAGTGACAGAAGATACACAGGCAGAACATCATAAGACAATGGAGGCAAAGATTAAAGAGATGTATCAATAAGCCAAAGAATGCCTAGGATTGCAGCAATCACAAGTCTAGGAGGAAGCAAGAAAACATACTCTCTAGAGGCTTCAGAGAGAGCCTGGCTCTTGACACCTTGACTTAGACTCCTAGCCTCTAGGACAATGAGAGAAGGGCTCCAAATATAATAAGAACCAGGGACACTCATCAGCAGAATTTCTGAAACTTGCCCAAAGACAAGAATCATCTGAGTGACTCCCTAAAATAAACTTTTTAAGCATCATTAACCTATGCTCCTATTCAATCTTCTTCTCTGTGGGAGAAATTTGAAAACGTGGAAAAAAAAAAAACTGAAAGTTAGTCACACAGTCATGTCTGACTCTTTGTGATCTCATGGATTGTAGCCTGCCCAGCTCCTCTGTCCATGGAATTCTACAGGCAAGAGTAGTAAAGTGTGTTGGGAGAAACTTGGTCAACTCCAATTTTATATGCATCTAATGTAAGCCTTATCATTGAAGGAAGTTTAGGAAACACTGCCCTAATGGATATATTTTTGCTTGAAAATAAATATAAAATAGAGCAAAAAAATTTAAATGACCTATTTTGATCTGTAATGATTCCAATATATGGTATGAAACTCATTTGTTTATGACAGTCTCTACAGCATAGTGTTTAAGAACCCAGACTTCACATCTGGACTGCTGGAATTTTCACCCACATTCCACCAAGGGAAGTTAAATAGTCTGTCTTCATTAACATTATGGGAATAATAAAAGCATCTAACATGTTTGTGAGCAATGAAATAAAAAACATCTTCAAGAAAAGCATTTAACTCAGTGCCTGAGACATAGCTTCCCATAAACTGGAGCAGAGATTATTGTCACATAACAAAATCCTCCCACTAAGTTCTGTATTTTAACTGCTCACAGCTTTCTATGAATGGTGGAGCCCTCATCTGCTTGCAGATCCCTTTGATCAGTTTGGGTGTGCTATGCTAAATGTTTTATAATGAAAAAATTATGAAGAGATGAATCAGGCAGCTGAACCCAGCTGAAAAGGGGCAAAGGATATCCTACCCCTGATTTTTCTCATGCCCATAGGGTAGTCTGTCCAAGACAGGTCTCTGAGAAACAGAAATGTGTAGTGAATCACTTTACATTTTACTGGGGAATTATGATTTCAACTCACTCCTCTGTCTTATCCATTAAAACTCTAAGTTGATCATTAAGATTTTCATGAAGATCTAATCTTTAAAAGAAACCACGACAGAAGGGCCGCAGTGATGGGCTTGACACAGTAGGAAACAGCAGCTCCAAGAAGCAGGTGACAAGAGGCACTGCGGCATAATAAAAATACCAAAATAAATCTACTATTTTAAAAATCTATTTTTTGGTAATATTGTAACACTGTACTGAAATTTGTTCCGGTGATAAAGCCTTACTCCTAGAGGCAGATGTAAGGCTCTCCTCTCAAGGGAAAAGGTATTTCTGACTTAGTCTCCTGGGCCTGGATTCAAGGAATCTAACACTCTGGGAGCATTCCAAATAGATGCAGGAAGATGAGGTTGGCCAGATGAAGGTGGCCTGGGAGCCAGATAAGAAGACCTCTGCTAAGAGGCTTCAAACTTGAAGGCAAATCACCATGTCTTGTGAGACTAAATACAGTGGCAGGTGCCATTCATTTCCAGTTTGTTACCATCATGCCCATAGTAAAACCTCATCCAGCTTCTCCCTAACTGCCACGGGGCATTAAAGCAAGGATCTTTGTCCCCTCTTCAATATCATTATTTAAGGACGCGCAAAGCCTCCTGGAAGCCACCAGGGTGGTGACAGTAATTGCACAAAATTCCAAGAAACAGTGACTCTCTAGGAAGAACCACAGCGGAAGATCAACTCTCTAGTCTCTAGTGAGCCGCTCAGTCATGTCCAACTCTTTCAACCCCATGGACTGTAGCTCACCAGGCTCCTCTGTCCATAAAATTCTCCAGGCAAGAATACTGGAGTGGGTTGCCATCTCCTTCTCCACAGGATCTTTCTGACCCAGGGATCAAACCCCAGCACAGCAGGCAGATTCTTTAGCATCTGAGCCACCAGGAAAGTCTGGAAGATCCACTAGTCCTTTCCTATTTTCTTTTCACTGCCTAAAATGTGGATTTAAATTATATTTGCTTCTCTCACGACTACAAATTTTAGCCCTTGCTGAACTGATGTCTTGAGTTGTTTTCTTAATTCTTCATAAAATTTGGTTCAGCTCAGTAATCAGTTGCAACTTTTTGAAATGTAATAAATTAAAATTATCACCAAAGTCAGTATTTGGATTACTTTATTGATCTGAAACTGCCAAAGAGGCATCGCTTCCTAAAGTCCCTTCATTTTCTCTTTGTTTCTACCTCCACCAGCAACCCATTGGCCTTCTTTCTGGCATGTGCCACAAAGAATATTTCACACCATCACAAACTTGACTGCTCACCAATAATGAGTAGGAAACAGCAACACGACACTGAGATGTGGGTGCTGCCAAGCCAGTCAAGTCTACTTACCACTCCATGGATTCGTGAAAGTCATGTTTGTGCTGAGCTAGACTACAAGTCACTACACACAGGTCATGGGACTTCTGTGTGTCATGAGTCATGAAAATCCTCAAATAACAAGACTGCACTGAAGAACACCTCGCTGTGACAAGCTCAGTGTCCCTCCCTATGACTCTTGCATCACCATCACCCAGACACGTCAATCATCAGTGCTCATAATGATGCATGTGATGAAATATTTAAAGAAGCATAGAAACAGTTCTATTTCAGCTCTACAGTTCTCACAAGGCCTAACACAGAGATCTGTACATAGAAAAATTATCAATTAATACTTGTCAAACGCTATACTCTGCTTAAAAAGGTAGATGAAAAGCAGTGTTTTCTAAAATTTAAATTATCATTCTAATGAAATTAATCCAAACAGGAGGGGATATCTATTATACCTATTAGATCTCTCATATATATATATATGTACATGTATTGAATATATATCATATATATGTATATTATATATGTGTATATAATATACATCATATATATATGTATGTATATTATATCCATATAATAATATGGACCATTTAAACACAGGATATCTAATGTACACTTGTAGGCTAAGAGAACTTGGATAGTAGACATAAAGAACAGATTTACGGCTGCCAAGGGGTAGGAGGGGCAGAGGAGGACTGGACTGAGACTGGGGTTAGCTGATGCAAGCTACTATGTATTGCTTTCAGTCACTAAGCCTTGTCCAACTCTTCGCAACCCCATGGACTGTAGCAAACTAGCCTTTCCTAGTCCTTCACTATCTCCCCAAGTCTGCTTAAATTCATGTCCTTTGAGTCAGTGATGCTATGTAACCATCTCATCCTGGTGCCCCATTCTCCTTTTGCCTTCTATCTTTTCTAGCATCAGAGTCTTTTCCAATGACTCGGCTCTTCACATGAAGTGGCGAAAGTATTGGAGTTTCAGTTTAGTATCAGTCCTTCTAATGAATGTTCACAGTTGATTTCCTTTAAAATTGATGGGCTTGATTTCCTTGCTGTCCAAAGGACTCTCAAGAGTCTTCTCCAGCACCACAATTCAAAAGTATCAATTCTTCGGCTCTCAGCCTTCTTTATGGTCCAGCTCTCACATCCATACATGACCACTGGAAAAACAATAGTTTTGACTATATGGACATTTGTCAGCAAAGTGATGTCTTTGCTTTTTAATATGTTGTCTAGCTTTGTCATAGCTTTTCCACCAAAGAGCAAGCATCTTTTAATTTCATGGCTGCAGTCGCCATCTGCAGTGATTTTTGGAGCCCAAGAAAATAAAATTTGTCACTGCTTCTACTTTTTCCTCTTCTATTTGCCTGAAGTTTTGGGACCAGATGCCATGATCTTAGTTTTTAATTTTTGAGTTTTAAGCCAGCTTTCACTCTCCTCTTTCACCCTCATCATCATATATATATGTATGTATATTATATCCATGTAATAATATGGACCATTTAAACACAGGATATCTAATGTACACTTGTAGGCTAAGAGAACTTGGATAGTAGACATAAAGAACAGATTTGCAGTTGCCAAGGGGTAGGAGGGGCAGAGGAGGACTGGACTGAGACTGGGGTTAGCTGATGCAAGCTACTATGTATTGCTTTCAGTCACTAAGCCTTGTCCAACTCTTCGCAACCCCATGGACTGTAGCAAACTAGCCTTTCCTAGTCCTTCACTATCTCCCCAAGTCTGCTTAAATTCATGTCCTTTGAGTCAGTGATGCTATGTAACCATCTCATCCTGGTGCCCCATTCTCCTTTTGCCTTCTATCTTTTCTAGCATCAGAGTCTTTTCCAATGACTCGGCTCTTCACATGAAGTGGCGAAAGTATTGGAGTTTCAGTTTAGTATCAGTCCTTCTAATGAATGTTCACAGTTGATTTCCTTTAAAATTGATGGGCTTGATTTCCTTGCTGTCCAAAGGACTCTCAAGAGTCTTCTCCAGCACCACAATTCAAAAGTATCAATTCTTCGGCTCTCAGCCTTCTTTATGGTCCAGCTCTCACATCCATACATGACCACTGGAAAAACAATAGTTTTGACTATATGGACATTTGTCAGCAAAGTGATGTCTTTGCTTTTTAATATGTTGTCTAGCTTTGTCATAGCTTTTCCACCAAAGAGCAAGCATCTTTTAATTTCATGGCTGCAGTCGCCATCTGCAGTGATTTTTGGAGCCCAAGAAAATAAAATTTGTCACTGCTTCTACTTTTTCCTCTTCTATTTGCCTGAAGTTTTGGGACCAGATGCCATGATCTTAGTTTTTAATTTTTGAGTTTTAAGCCAGCTTTCACTCTCCTCTTTCACCCTCATCAAAGGGCTCTTTAGTTCTTCTTCACTTCTCCCATTAAAGTAGTAGCATATGCATATCTAAGGTTGCTGATATTTCTCCCAGCAATCTTGATTTCAGCTTGTGATTCATCCAGCCTGGCATTTCACATTATGTACTCTGCATATAAGTTAAATAAACAGGGTGACAACATGCAGCCTGAAGTACTCCTTTCCTAATTTTGAGCCAGTCCATTGTTCCTTGTAAGGTTCTGCTGCTTCTTGACCTGCATACAGGTTTCTCAAGAGGCAGGTCAGGTGGTCTGGTATTCCCATCTCTTTAAGAATCTTCCACAGTTTGTTGTGATCCTCACAATCAAAGGCATAGTCCATGAAGCAGAAGTAGATGCCTTTCTGGAGTTCCCTTGCTTTCTCTATAATCCAGAGAATGTTGGCAATTTGATCTCTGGTTCCTCTGCCTTTTCTAAATCCTGCCTATACATCTGGAAGTTTTCAGTTTACATATTGCTGAAGCTCACTTTGAAGGATTTTGAGCAGGACCTTGCTAGCATGCAAAGTGAGCACAATTGTCCAGTATAGTGAACATTCTATGGCACTGGCCTTCTTTGGGATTGGAATGAAAATTGCCCTTTTCCAGTCCTGTGGCCACTGCTGAGTATTTCAAATTTGCTGGTATATTGAGTGTAACACTTCAACAGCATCCTGTTTAGGATTTTAAATAGCTCAGCTGGAATTCCGTCACCTCCACTAGCTTTGTTCATAGTAATGCTTCCTAAGGCCCACTTGACTTCGCACTCCAGGATGTTAGACTCTAGGTGAGTGATCACACCATGATGGATACCTGGGTCATTAAGACCTCTTTTCTGTAGTTCTGTGTGTACTCTTGCCACCTCTTTTTTAATCTCTTCTACTTCTGTCAGGTCCTTAGTGTTTCTGTCCTTTATTGTGCCCATCTTTGTGTGAAATGTTCCCTTGATATCTCCAAATTTCTTGAATAGATCTCTAGTCTTTCCCATCCTCTACTTCTTTGCATTAACACTTAAGAAGGCTTTCTTGTCTCTCTTTGCTATTCTCTGAAATTCTGCATTCAGTTGGGTATATCTTACTCTTTTTCCCTTGTTTTTCACTTCTCTCCTTTCCTCAACTACTTGCAAAGCCTCCCAAGACAACCACTTTGCCCTCTTGCATTTCTTTCTCTTTGGAATGGTTTTGGTCACTGCCTCCTGTACAATGTTATGAACCTCTGTCCGTAGTTCTTCAGGCACTCTGTCTACCAGGTCTAATCCCTTGAACCTATTCAGTACATCCACTGTATAATCATAGGGGTTTGATTTAGGTCATACCTGAATGGCCTAGTGATTTCTTTACTTTCTTCAATTTAAGGAGCTGGTGATATGAGCCACAGTCAGCTCCAGGTTTTTGTTGTTGTTTTTTGTTGTTCTTGTTGTTGTTGTTGTTATTGTTTGCTGACTATATAGAGCTTCTCCATCTTTGGCTGCAAAGAATATAATCAATCTGATTTTATTACTGACCATTTGGTGATGTCCATGTATACACCCATCTCTTGTTTTGTTGGAAAAGGGTGTTTGCTATGACCCATGTGTTCTCTTGACAAAATTCTGTTAGCCTTTGCTGTGCTTTATGTTATACTCCAAGGCCAAACTTGACTGTTACTCCAGGTATCTCTTGACTTCCTACTTTTGCATTCTAGTCCCCTATGATGAAAAGGACATCTTTCTTGACATTAGTTCTAGAAAGTCTTGTAGGTCTTCGTAGAACTGGTCAGATTTAGCATCTTTGGCACCAGTGGTTGGGAAATGTGTAGTATGGGCGTGTACTCAGTTGTATCTGACTCTTCGTGGTCCCATGAACTGTAGCCTGCCTGGCTCCTCTGTCCATGGAATTTTCCAGTCAAGAATAGGGTTCCTATACCAGGGGATCTTCCTGACCCAGGGATTGAACCAGCATCTCTTACATCTCCTGCATTGATAGGCAGATTCTTTACCACTACCACCACTTGTGAATGTGGATTACTGTAATGTTGAACTGTTTGCCTTGGAAACTGAAATCATTCTGTCATTTTAGAGATTACACTATTATGGATAGAATGAATAAACAAAGCTCTACTGTGTGGCTCAAGGAACTATATTCAATATCCTGTTATAAACCACAATGGAAAAGAATATGAAAAATATATATGTGTGTGTGTGTGTATCTGAATCACTTCACTGAACACCAGAAACTAACATAATATTGTAAATCAACTATATTTCAATTAAAACAAATAAAAAAATAAGTTAGGTGGTTTCCTAGCTTAGTTCCTCACATAGCTAGTGAGCTGTGGAACCAGATATAAATCCAGGTCTCTATAACTTTTAAGAATGGATTGCCTCTCAAACCATCTGGAAAGACCCCTCAAAGAAGAGGGAGACAGGAAGTGGAAGCTGGATGTCTGAGAGGAGATACGTCTAGTAACCCAAGGTGGTCAGTGGCCCACACTGTCTTCCAAGACCTTGGCTGGCTCCAGAACTGGCATACGCTGAGTGAAATTATGGTCATTAGAAGTGATGGTCAAATGATCATTGTAAATAACACTTGGCTACAACCATCAAATTTGCATGAGGAAAGAGCCTCTCCCTGTGATAGTGCCTCTCTCCACATCCTTTGATGGAGCTCACCACCCTTCTGGTATCTCATGACATTCTTTCATTTTTTTAATATAAATTTATTTATTTTAATTGGAGGTTAATTACTTTACAATATTGTATTGGTTTTGCCATACATCAACATGAATCTGCCACAGGTATACATGTGTTCCCCATCCTGAACCCCCCTCCCTCCTCCCTCCCCATACTATCCTTCTGGGTCGTCTCAGTGCACCAGCCCCAAGTATCCAGTATCATGCATCGAACATGGACTGGCGATTCATTTCATATATGATATTATACATGTTTCAATGCCATGACACCCTTTCTTAACCCCCTCCCCTATTGGTATTCTGGTTACTCTGAGTTGTCAATGGCTGCAAGGAGATCCAACCAGTTCATTCTAAAGGAGATCAGTTCTGGGTGTTCTTTGGAAGGACTGATGCTGAAGCTGAAACTCCAATACTTTGGCCACCTCATGTGAAGAGTTGACTCATTGGAAAAGACTCTGATGCTGGGAGGGATTGGGGGCAGGAGGAGAAGAGGATGACAGAGGATGAGATGGCTGGATGGCATCACTGACTTGATGGACGTGAGTCTGAGTGAACTCCGGGAGTTGGTGATAGACAGGGAGGCCTGGCGTGCTGCGATTCATGGGGTCACAAAGAGTCGGACATGACTGAGCAACTGAACTGAACTGAACTGAATGCCAGTAGGTGTGCATGCTGTCATTTCAGTCATGTCTGACCCTTTGTGACCCTATGAACTGTAGCTTATCAAGAATCCTCTGTCCATGGGATTTTCCAGGCAAGAATACTGGAGTGGGTTGCCATGCCCTGCTCCAGGGGATCTTCCTGACACAGGGATCAAACCCTCATCTCTTACATCTCCTGCATTGCAGACAGGTTGTTTACCACTAGTGCTACCTGGAAAGCCCTATAAAGGTTTTAACTGTCATACATCTCAAGCCCAGACATGAGAACTTGAGAAGCGGCAGTAGCCCTGGAGTCTACATGTGAAAATGAAGGATGAGCTGGAACCTTCCTAGGGGTCATGAAATAGCCACCTAATGATAGACACCTAGTCCTCAAAAGTTATAAGCCCTGCTGCATCAAATAGACCTGAAATCTGTGCACCTGCTTTTGAATTATGGTGTATAAAACAAGCCTCTACAATCAAAGGAAAGACAACCTGGGAATACTTCAAGAAGTAAAATTGATTTGATTTTATTTTAAAAAGGAATTTTTTTAATGGCTTTGAATATGCGCATTCATCTGAACCAAAATTGCTTTTGACAGACGTAGGTTAAAGCAACTGAGGAGAAAAAAAAAAAAAGTAGAATTTAAAGTGGATCCAGGGCTTTCAAAGCTTTGCACAGACTTCATTGACAAACAGAAAGAAGCTTCAAACTACAAAATGGGAACAATGAGAATCAAAGGCAAAGGAAAATGAACAAACGAGATAAAGCAAGGTATTCTTTCTTCCCCAGGAATATTTTTAGTTTGTTGCTTCTTGTTAAAGTTTACTTAGTGCCATTATAATCCTGGGCATGAGTTCTTTGTGAATATCTGAATTGCTTTGTTTCTGTTAAGTTTTTTGGGAGGAGGCAGGTGCATTGTTATATGCCTTTAGCAGAATGTTCCTTATGGTCTATTGAATCAAATTAAACTCCATATCAAGACCTTACAAAATGACTCCAGCCTATTTCTCCAGCTTTGCCCCCACAGCTCCCTCTGTCGGAAATGTCAAGTCTCCCTTTCTACATGCCCAAGCCCTTTCTATCTTTCAAGACCCAGATCAAAAGCCAACTCTCCCCCCAGAATATTTCTCAAGATTCCTGCAGGACAAAAGGATGATTCCTCTATTTTTCAAATTTCCACATTATTTTATCCATGCTAGCCCACAACTGATTTATAAAAATATCACATTTGGTCTTAAATAAGTTATTTGGGCACAACTTGTTTCCCCTAATACACGGTTTACTCCTTAGGAACAGATGTCATGTCTTCATGTCTTAAACCTTTGAATTATTTAGGAAGGAATTTGTTACATAGGACTTCAAAAAGATATCAATGAGTGAGTGTAAGTTTTAGTGTCCATAAGCATCCTTAGTTCAGTTGCATAGAAAGGTAGAAGAGGTTTGTGGCAGACTACTTTGGTGTCGGGTAGAAGGAGCAGTTATGGGGTGTGGCCAGAGGGAATGACTCTGTCGGTGGGAAACAAGAAAAATATGATGGGCTTAACATTGTAACCAAGGATACTTGCCACGGTGCAAGTTTATTACTCAATATTAGAAGAGCAACAAAATTTCTACTCTGGGTCACCCAGCTGGTGCAAGTGGTAAACAATCTTCCTGCCAATGCAGAAGATCCAAGAGACACAGGTTCTATCTTTGAGTTGGGAAGGTCTCCTGGAGTAGGAAATGGCAACCAGCTCTAGTATTCTTGCCTGGAAAATCCCATGGACAAAGAAGGCTGGCAGACTGCGGTACACAGCATCACAAGAGTGGGACACAACTTAGCGACTTAACATGCACACATACTCTGGGTAACCATGCCCTCTATTTCAGTCCCTGTTTTAGTAACTGTTTTATTATGCATCCTATTTCAATAAAATACTCATAAAATCTCAGGACTGAAAAGGACACATTCTATGTTTGAGTAGCTTGAATGACATCCCTGCTAAGTAGCCATCCATTCTCTGTGGGGATATCTCCTATGTAGGCAGAATTCTAAAAATAGCCTCCCATATTCCATAGCCCTTAGTCCCTAAACCCTGAAATGTAAGAAAATACTGCTCCCTTGATGGTGTCATAAGACACGGTTAACCTTAAAAAAGGAGAAGTTGTCTGAATGGACTGAATCTAATCACATGAGCCCTTAAAAGCTTTCTCGCCTGGTAGCAAAAGGAGGAGTCAGAGGGATTTGAGCACAAGAAGGACTCGCTACTCCACTGGTGGCTTTGAAAATGCAGTGGACAAAATGCCAAGGGATCCAGGTGGCTTCTAGAAGCTAAAAATGACCCCTAGCTAAGAGTCAGCAAGGAATGAAGACTTCAGTCCTACATCCTCAAAGAACTAAATTTTGTCAACAATGTGGATGAAGCTAAAGCAGATTATTTCCGAGGCTAGCCAACATCTTGATTCCCAGTTTGTGAGACACTAAGCAGAGTACTGAACATTTATTTCTCCTGGTTTTCCATCTCTACTTAAGTGTTTAAGGTCTAATTTTATATCCTTTCTGCTCAGGGTCTTGTGATAGTAGCTGCCCATGGAATCTGTAAATTAGTAAATTATTTAATTTATAAGTGATGCAAAGCCAAAATGATATCTAGAACTTTAATTGACAGAAACAATCAAAGAAAAACAGTGGGACAGACAAATGGACCAAATTTAACAATATAAAATGTCTTGGGTATGCAGTAAGGTAAGGTAAAGTCGCTCAGTCGTGTCCAACTCTTTGCGACCCCATGGGCTGTAGCCTACGAGGCTCCTCTGTCCATGGGATTTTCCAGGCAACAGTACTGGAGCGGATTGCCATTTCTTTCTCCAGGGGATGTAGTAGTCTCCCCTTATCTGCAGTTTTGCCTTCTGCAATTTCAGTTACACACAGTCAAGCACAGTATGAAATGTTAAATGCAAAATTCGAGAAATAAGCAATTCAAAAGCTTTAAATTGTGCACCATTCTGAATAACAATAATACACTGCTTCCTGTTGGAATGTGAATCATCTTTTTGTCTAGCATATCCACCTATTAGCCACTTAGTAGCCATCTCAGTTTTCAAATCAGCTGTGATACTACAGGGCTCGCATTCAAGCCATCCTTATTTTACTTAATACTGACCCCAATGCACTGGAGTGGTGGTGATGCTGGTAATTTACATGTGTGAAAGAGAAGCTGTAAAGTGATTTCTTTAACGCATAGGTGAACGTTCTCAACTTACTGAGGTTGGTAACATCTACAGCAAAAATGAGTCTTCTATCTGAGATGCTGTAAAGAAGATAAAGAATGTTTCTCCTAGTTTTGCTGTTGCTCCTTGGACTGCAAAAGTTATAGCCACAGCACAACATGTGGTATTTAATTAACATGGAGGAGGCTTTAAATTTGTACAGTGAAGTATTTTGAGAAAGACTGCATTTATATAAGCTTTCTTACAATGTATTGGTATAATTGTTGATCTTATTAGTAGTTATTGTTAGTCTTACTGTGCCTAATTTACAAATTAAACTTTATCACTGGTATATTCATATAGGAAAAAAAATAACATATATAGGGTTTGGTACGATGCATAGTTTCAGGTATCCACTGGGGGTCTTAGAACATATCCCCCAAGGATAAGAAAGGCACCACTGTAAATAAGAAGTCATGCATGTGAACACAAAACAGTTATATCAAACCAGAGTGGAGAAGAGTGGAATTCCCTGGAGGCTCAGACTATAAAGAATCCACCTGCAATGTGGGAGACCTGGATTCGATCCCTGGGTTGGGAAGATTCCCTGGAGAAGAGAATGGCTACCCACTCTAGTATTCTGGCCTGGAGAATTCCCATGGACAGAGGAGCCTGGCAGCCTCCATACAGTCTGTGGGGTCACAGAGAGTCAGATGCAACTGAATGACTTTCACTTTCATTTTCTTACAGAGTGGAGAGTTCAGTTCAGTTCAGTCGCTCAGTCCTATCCGACTCTTTGCGACCCCATGAATTGCAGCATGCCACGCCTCCCTATTCATCACCATCTTCCGGAGTTCACTCAGACTCATGTTCATCGAGTCAGTGATGCCATCCAGCAATCTCATCCTCTGTCGTCCCCTTCTCCTCCTGCCCCCAATCCCTCCAGCATTAGAGTCTTTTCCAGTGAGTCAACTCTTCACATGACGTGGCCAGAGTACTGGAGTTTTAGCTTTAGCATCATTCCTTCCAAAGAAATCCCAAGGCTGATCTCCTTTAGAATGGACTGGTTGGATCTCCTTGCAGTCCAAGGGACTCTCA
>SJYC01016567.1:0-11787 GCA_006408675.1 Madoqua kirkii | reverse complement strand
TTTCAGGATTTGAAACAGCTCCACTGGAATTCCATCACCTCCACTAGCTTTGTTCCTAGTGATGCTTTCTAAGGCCCACTTGACTTCACATTCCAAGATGTCTGGCTCTAGATGAGTGATCACATCATCATGATTATCTGGGTCATGAAGATCTTTTTTGTACAGTTTTTCTGTGTATTCTTGCCACCTCTTAATATCTTTTGCTTCTGTTAGGCCCAGACCATTTCTGTCCTTTATTGAGCCCATCTTTGCATGAAATGTTCCCTTGGTATCTCTGATTTTCTTGAAGAGATCTCTAGTCTTTCCCATTCTGTTCTTTTTCTCTATTTCTTTGCATTGAATGCTGAAGAAGGCTTTCTTATCTCTTCTATTCTCTGGAACTCTGCATTCAGATGCTTATATCTCTCCTTTTCTCCTTTGCTTTTCGCCTCTCTTCTTTTCACAGCTATTTGTAAGGCCTCCCCAGAGAGCCATTTTGCTTTTTTGCATTTCTTTTCCATGGGGATGGTCTTGATCCCTTTCTCTGGTACGTTGTCACGAACCTCATTCCATAGTTCATCAGGCACTCTATCAGATCTAGTCCCTTAAATCTATTTCTCATTTCCATTGTATAATCATAAGGGATTTGATTTAGGTCATACCTGAATGGTCTAGTGGTTTTCCCTACTTTCATCAATTTGAGTCTGAATTTGGTAATAAGGAGTTCATGATCTGAGCCATAGTCAGCTCCTGGTCTTGTTTTTGTCGACTGTATAGAGCTTCTCCATCTTTGGCTGCAAAGAATATAATCAATCTGATTTCAGTGTTGACCGTCAGGTGATGAGTGGAGAAGACCCTGCTTAACGGTAATTCCAAATATAAATAAAGCTGTGGTGGTTTTAATTTGGTTGTGATCAGAAAGAAGGTTAAATAAGAGCCAAAGATTGCTCTGAGTTCTAGGAAACTAACCATGAAGTTTGAGTCAGACCCCAGATCATCATTTCATGACTGAATGGTGAGGGAGGGCAGGCTGTTTAACTTCACTGAATCTCAGTTTCCTCATCTGCAAAATGGGTATGGTAGCATCAGCCTTATAGGACTGTTGTGAAAATCAACTGTGTTAATGTTTGTGAAGCCTTAAAGCTGTACCTGGCACCTAGTAGGTACTATATGATGATGATACAGATGATAGAAGATGGTTCTAACAGTAGGGATTCCAGATTAAGGAAGTTGACAGTGCTAGTACTTAGCGAACATCAGATCCCACTGGGAACACTGAGATCTCATTAACGGAGTCACTGACTTATAGAGCATGCAGGCAGAGGGTGGCCTTGCTTGAGGAGGGGCTAGTGCAGTTTAGCAAATAGTCATTGTGTATCTTTACTCTCTAAAGAGTCTTTTTCTTCTGGGGACAGCTTTGTGGGAAAACCAAAATTCATGTCCTGGGGATAAAATTCTCACATCACATTTGTAATGTGGATAACATATGTAATGTGGAATAAACTAAGGTTTACAGGGAGAGGCAGCCTGCATTAGGACAGAGAAGTATCACTAAGAGCATTTCTGTACTTTACTACAGAATCAGTATCTCCCAGTCTTGGGTTCTTTTTTCTGTAAAGCAGATACTATACTGGCTGTGATGGAGAAGGCAATGGCACCCCCACTCCAGTACTCTTGCCTGGAAAATCCCAGGGACAGAGGAGCCTGGTGGGCTGCAGTCCATGGGGTCGCTAGGAGTCGGACACGACTGAGCGACTTCACTTGCACTTTTCACTTTCATGCATTGGAGAAGGAAATGGCAACCCACTCCAGTGTTCTTGCCTGGAGAATCCCAGGGATGGGGGAGCCTGGTGGGTTTCTGTCTCTGGGGTCGCACAGAGTCAGACATGACTGAAGCAACTTAGCAGCAGCAGCAGCAAGCAGAGTATTCTTCTAAGCCTACCTAGACTTTTCACCAACATAACTGAGATAAACCTGGATATTGTTTTGAGCTGTTAAACTTGTGGCAATTCGTGAGCATTTGGCTGCAAAAGAAAACTAATACCCTTCCGCTGACATAAAGTCACTCTCTCCAGTGACAGCTCCTTCTATCTTTGGAGAACCCTAGTTAATAGAAAGTTCTTTTTTCAATTCAACAAATGATTTCTTCCTATAACACTCATTGATCCTGCTCCTAACACCTGGCTCACCTAGAATGAATTCAATTTTTTTTCCATGTGACATTCCTTCAAAAATTAAAAATGTTTCTCATGTCACATATTTAGTCCCTTAAAGCTTTCTTTATATAGTGTGGCTATGCTTTTGCCATTCTATTTACATTCTGTGAGTATGACATAATTTATCCATGTGACTAATAAAGTGAGGCACTTATGAAGGATCTTATATCAATATACCCCTTGCTGGTGCTATACCATTTCAGGATGTCTTAGGCTATTCCCACCAATTATCTCCAGCTTAAAGCCTAAGTCTAAGGTACATGGATAGTTGGTATTATGAGATGAATCAACTTTTAACTTCCAGAGAGAGACTGCCTGGATATCTCTGGGTCAGCCACTGTTTCATCATAACTGAAAGAAACAAAATGATCCAGGAGAGTCTGATTTTTTAATTCCAGGTTTCTACTTGGCAGCCACCTAAATGTATGTATGGTTTATGAAGAAACATCCCTTCTGACAATGACGGAGTAACTGACACTGAACTCATCCTCCTACCGTAAACAACTATAAAACTGGGGAAAATATATTAAGTGACCCTTTTTAGACATGAAACAACAGGTAGCACTCGACTGTGAACCTTGAGAGAAGGAAATAAAGGAGCTGTACAGTGAGGGCCCCAACATCAAGGGAGCGGATTTGGAGCTGAGAAGCAGTAACTGATGATCAAGCATAGACTGAGCCTGCCGATTGCCTTGGTTTTCTGCCTGGAAACACTTCTCAGGTTGGGGTGCAGAAAGACAGAATACAGTCTGGCTGAGCTGAGGAGGCAGAAATCAGATCTGGGGATGAATGAGTTGACCAGAATTTGCAGGTGAGGGTAGTGTAGAGGAGGGAGTTGCATAGAGAAAATGTATTTTAAACCTGGGTTTGGGGGCCTCTTAAGTTTTGAGGCTTCCCTGGTGGCTCAGACAGTAAACAATCTGTCTGCAATACAGGAGACCCAAGTTCAGTCCCCGGGTTGGGAAGATCCCTTAGAGAAGGAAATGGCAACCTACTTCGGTATTCTTGCCTGCAGAATTCCCTGGACAGAAGAATCCAGTGGGATACAGTGCATTGGGTCACAAAGAGGTGGACGTGACTGAACAACTAACTTTAAGTCTTTGGCTGAATAGTAAGCTGCACATGTATAAGGGTAACATTCCACAAGAATAGTTCTGAGACATTGGAGCCCTTGTTGATCAGAGTGGATAAAGCTTGTTAAAATTTCCAGGCATTCAATTGAGATTTCAGAAAGTCCATACTTCAGAAATAGCATTATTCTACCTCTAGTATCTGAAATGTTATATAAATTCCTAAATTTTACATTTAACATTATCTGATTGTCTGATTTTTCAATTCCAGGTTTCTACTTGGCAGACACCTAAAAGTATGTGTGATCTATGAAGTTTATGAAGAAATATCCCTTCTGACAACGACGGAGTAACTGACACTGGACTAGCCCTCCTACTATAAACAACTGTAAAACTAATAGTTTTACATTTTACATTATCTAATTTTACATTTTACATTATCTCATTTAAGAAGCAGAGGGATCCAGTGGAACTATCACAAGGCTTGGCATTCAAATTCTAGCCATGAAATTTAGGGCACGTTACCATAATATTGGTACATAATATACAGTTTTCTGACCTGAAAAGCATCCCACTTTTCCACCCTTTTCTCCAGGGTTTCCTTTTTTCCACACCATAAGTGAAAAGTGAAAGTGAAGTCACTCAGTCATGTCTGATGGGATTCAGACATGAATCCATGGGATTCTCCAGGCAAGAATACTGGAGTGGGTTACCACTTCCTTCTCCAGGGGATCTTCCCAATTCAGGGATCGAACCTGGGTCTCCTGCATTGCAGGTGGACTGTTTACCATCTGAGCCAAGGTGTTCAAATTTAAGTAACTTTCTTCTTAGAAACCCCATATTCCATGCCAACAGTCCTCGGTCTAGAGAAACAGTAACACCTGATACAAGCTCGGACAATTAGTGTCCTTCCCTTTGAATTTTTTTAATAAAATAAGAAAATAGAGTAAGATTTCCCTCAGTCAGAGATTCTTCTATGTCTAATTAAATGACGGTCTTCTCTCAGGGTTTCTGATTGGCTTTGCTTCAATTCTTCAATAGACAGTTTTTTAAGCTGACCTGCTTCCAGTTATCAAAATCATGAAGCTGTAAAAGGTGAAGAGATCTTGATGTAAATGTCTTTATTTTCCCTCTTTTTGAAGGTGGGGATAGTAAAACATTCAAAGAATAAGTAATCGTCTTCAGTCATCTCTTGCCGTTCTTCTGTCAGACACTTTATGAAGTGAAGTCACACAGTCGTGTCCAACTCTTTGCGACCCCATGGACTGTAGCCCACCAGGCTCCTCCATCCATGGTATTCTCCAGGCAAGAATACTGGAGTGGGTTGCCATTTCCTTCTCCAGGGGATCTTCCCGACCCAGGGATCAAACCCAGGTCTCCTGCATTGCAGGCAGCCGCTTTAACCTCTGAGCTACAAGGGAAACCCCCAGGCACGTTCATGCGTTATTTCCCCAAATGTTCATATCCTGTGCCTCTATGCCTTTTCCTTAGGCTAATCCCTCCACCTAGAACATCTTTTCTTCTCTCTTCCTTTCATCAAAATTCTATCTGTTCCTTTATTGCTCAGTTGCGAGACGTTCCCTGGTCCTTCTAAAGCTCTTCATCTCTCTACTCTCGAGTCATAAATCTCTTGGAGAGCACGCGTTCTCACACAGCTTCTATTCAAGCTCATTCTGTTGATGTCTACTTCTCGCTTGGAGTGTGGGCTTTGGGGATGGGGAGAGGAGAGCATGAATTGGGTCTTCATTCATCTCTGAAACCCTCACTGATCCTGCCCAGTGGAACTTCACACATATAATGATTAATCGATATTTACTGAATTCAATCAAATTTTTCATTAGCAGAGACTAACTCATCTCAAAGAATTTTATCTTCTTACATAATAAAACTATCAAGAAATGTTCAAAGAACTGGGGTTT
The DNA here is from genome assembly GCA_006408675.1 of Madoqua kirkii. NCBI lineage: Eukaryota > Metazoa > Chordata > Mammalia > Artiodactyla > Bovidae > Madoqua > Madoqua kirkii. Next base: position 6,603 of record SJYC01016567.1, on the reverse strand, counting down.
CTTTTCTGGGTAGAGAAGAAAAAATCAATACAGTGCTGGCTTTGAGTGTAACTGGCACACAGTAAGTAGACAACTGTGGTTGTCTTTAGCCACTATCATATCTGACTCTCTACCACTCCATGGACTAAAGCCTGCATCTCCTCTGTCCATGGGATTTCCCAGGAAAGAATACTGGAGTGTATTATCATTTTCTTCTCTAGGGATCTTCCTCACCAAGGGATCAAACACGTGTCTCCTAAACTGGCAAGTGGATTCTCTACCACTGAGCCACCTAGGAAGCCCAAGTAGGCAATTAACCCTTGTTAAATTGAATGACATCACCAGATCACAGCTAGGAATCAGAAGAATCAAGTCTCCGGAGATCCTCTCTTTCTATGAAATACACTCTTCCTCATTTACCCTCATACCTTTGTAATCCAGTAAACAAGTCTTTGCAACTCACATTTCGGTGACACTCCCTCCAGCCCCTCTTTCCTTCCCCAGACTCCAGTCCCAGCATAACATCTGGTATCTCAATGAGAAGACTCCACTTTAGTCTCACCTTCCACACAATCCCTTGGGGTACCAGGTAGGAGATTCAGATTGCAGAAATTGAATTCGAGATGCTTGGAGGTACATGGATAGCTATTTTCTGCCAAAGTCCATTAGTCTTAGCCAAGGTTGGGGAGAAAGTTTTCATTTTTGTGAGTCACTGTTTATCTGTCTATAAATTTAGTAATGAAATGCTTATGCCACAGGGATAGGAAGAAATTTCATTTTTGCTTATAAAATCCTTGGGGCATGTTTGGATCCAAAGTGCAATAACACCATAAAATATTGCCCTGATACTGCTGTCTCCAGCCCTGGAACTCATTTCTGCATTATGAGAAACAAAGAAAAAGATTTATGGGGAAGATAAGGAGATAGCTTTTCTCAAGTATTTAAATGAGGCTTTTCTTTAAATAGGCATTGTCTGCTGGTGTTCTGTTGTTTGGGACTGGGAAGGAATATTTGTCAATAGCTCTAGAAACTTCTATTTATTGAAAGTCTGGGCAAAACTTTAATCAGGGTAAAAACAGCTACAATTTAATAAGCATCATCACATGCTCACTTTCTACCATCATTTCCTTAAATTCTCAATAGATCTTTGCTAGGTGTTAGGTGTTATAAATACCTTGTAGATAAGGAAACTGAGATTCAGAAACATTGATCAAATTTCTTTAAGTCACACAGTAATAGTAGCAAAACTGAGATGGACAACCAGATGCTTATGACTCCAAAAGTTTTTGCTTTCTCCATTACAGTATATGGGTTTCCCAGGTGGCACTCCTGGTAAAGAATCCACTTGCCAGTGCAGGAGAAACAAGAGATGTGGCTTGATTCCTGGGTCAGGAAGATCCCCTGGTGTAGAACCTGTTCCAGTATTCTTGCCTGGAAAATTCCATGATCAGAGGAGCCTGGAGGGCTACAGTCCAGGGGGCGCAAAGAGTCAAACATGACTGAACACACACACCCACATTACTAGTCTATATAAGACAAAGTCATATAAAGCCCTACTGTTCATAATCTGATTTTCCATTGCTAACCATGAATATATCTGCAATTCTGCATTGTTTTTAGAAAAAAAGAAAGTTTAAAATTTAATACAAATGGGAGAAGGTTGCTCCCAGGATACAGCATAGATGAGTTGAAAGACATGCCTAGCTTAGGCTTAAGTGCTTGGGGTAAAAGCCTAGGACTGTCATTTTAATGCAAAAAGACAACCATAGGAACTAAGTGTGGGTCTCCCTTGTTGTTATAAAACCCTGCAGGCAATGGGACCACTCTCCTTCTTGTCTCTCTCAGAACACTGCTAAATAAAGATAAAGGCATGAAAAAGCTACAAATTTATAAGGGCAAACTGAATAGGAAAGAAGATGTCAACAGATATAATATTTCACCGAACTGGGAGATGCAGAGCAGGTAGAGCAGTGATAACTGGACATGGGGGGGGGGGTGAATTGGGAGATTGGACTTGACGCATATACACTAGTATGTGTGGAAAAGACACCTAGTGGGAACCTGCTAAGCTGAGCACAGGGAGCTCCGTTCGGTGTTCTAGGGTGACCTAGATGCGATGGGTGGGTGGTGGGATGGGGATCCAAGAGAGAGGGGATGTATGTATACCTATAGCTGATGCACTCCGTTGTACAGCAGAAACGAACACAACAGTATAAAGCAACTTTATCCCAATCAAAGAACAACAACCAAAAAAACAAAAACAGAGTGAAGAAAGTAGCTAATACTGCAGGGAAAAAAAAAAAAAAAAAACACGCTAACAAGGGCATTGGAAGCACCCGTACTGCCATAGGCCAGGGTGAAGCAACTGGATGTAATCATAAAGATCACTTTAAAGATCCCTGGTCAAGCCCCAAGTAACTCTTCTCACCCCTGAGCATCCAGGCAATGACCACCCACCCCCCACATGACCCCCATGAGGAGGTTGGAAATGTATCTTCCAAGGAATTAAACCATGAAAATTCTGTATTTGGAGACAACAGAGTGAAGGCAAGAATAAAGCACAAGGGCTGAAATTAGAAGCAATAGGAGACAGCCACCACCTTAGCCCCCAGTCCTGCCCTACGCCTAAACCACCAGCGGCGGCATGTGCGCACCCCTACAGAGATTACTGTGTTGAGGAGATGGAATGTCCCCTGAGGGGGAAAAAAAAAAATTCCCAAGAACTGACTCTGGGCCAGAAGGAACAGTTTCCTGTCAAACCTCCTTATAGGGAAGATCATCAAAGGGTATTATGCCCACTCAGGAGGCCAGCTTGGACTTTTCACCATTCAATTTTTAATGCTTTAATTCTTAATGGGGGAAAGGCAGGGGGCAAAGGGGGAAATCACCGGATGTGGAAACATAATTTCTAATGAGAACAATTGAGACCAAAGAAAAGATACTAAGAATCTTGAAGACGCAGAAGCAGCAAGAAATTTTTTAAAAATATTTTTTAAGAAGCATGACAATATTATCAGAAAGATAAGAGAAGATACATCCTATGGACAAGAACAAGGTGGTCTAGAAAGATAAAATCCAAAACACAAGAAAAATTATTTTTTAAATTTGACAGACCCCAATTTTTGATTTAATAAAAGTGTTCAAAGATAAAATTGAGGCAATCACCCAGAAAGTATATATAAAAGAAGCAGAAGGAAGGAAGATAATAAATTACATAATCAACCCAAGATCGCCAATACCTAACTGGAATGAGAAAGGAAACAATAAGGGGGGAAATTGCAGAGGGAATAGAACAAAAAAACTTACAAGAAATAACACAGGAAACTTTCCTCTATATGAAGCACATGAGTCTCTACCAAGTGCAGAGAAAAATGAATGAAAAACTAGGTTAAATTACAGCATAGGACTCTAATTCTCTAAGGGAATCTGGAGCCATGAGATGGAAGGGAAGACAAGCGATATGTGAGTCAGAAATAAAGGGGCATTGATTCAAGTCACCGAAGAATTGATGCTTTTGAACTGTGGTGTTGGAGAAGACTCTTGAGATTCCTTTGGACTGCAAGGAGATCCACCCAGTCCATCCTAAAGATCAGTCCTAGGTGTTCATTGGAAGGACTGATGTTGAAGCTGAAACTCCAGTACTTTGGCCACCTGATGCAAAGAGCTGAGTCATTGAAAAAGACTCTGATGCTGGGAAAGATTGAGGGCAGGAGAAGAAGGGGACGACAGAGGATGAGATGGTTGGATGGCATTACCAACTCAATAGACAGTGGCTTGGGTGGATTCCGGGTGTTGGTGATGGACAGGGAGGCCTGGCGTGCTGCAGTTCATGGGGTCGCAAAGAGTCAGACACAACTGAGCGACAGAACTGAACTGATTCAAGTCCAACCAGTCCATTCTGAAGGAGATCAGCCCTGGGATTTCCTTGGAAGGAATGATGCTAAAGCTGAAACTCCAGTACTTTGGCCACATCATGCAAAGAGTTGACTCATTGGGAAAGACTCTGATGCTGGGAGGGATTGGGGGCAGGAGAAGAAGGGGATGACAGAGGATGAGATGGCTGGATGGCATCACTGACTCGGTGGACAGGAGTCTGAGTGAACTCCGGGAGTTGGTGATGGACAGGAAAGCCTGGTGTGCTGTGATTCATGGGGTCACAAAGAGTCGGACACGACTGAGCAACTGAACTAAACTGATGACAGGAGCGTTAGCTAACCCATCATGTTAGTGAACTTCAAAGACAGCTGCCAATGGGACCGCCCCTTCTCTACACACATGCTGTTCCTCACATCAAGAGAAGATGTCTAATTTCTCTCCCTGGCTTCTGAGCTTGCCTCAGTGGCTTCTTTGAACAACAGAATGCAGCCAAAATGTTCTAGGACTTCCAAAGCTAGATACAAGACTTGATAATTCTCTCTGGGCATCTGGAAAAACTCATTCTTGGAATGCTTCCTCAGAGAAGCCAGCTATTATGCTATGAAAATCCCAAGCCACACAGAGAAGCCACACACAAACACTCTGATTGACTGCCCAAGCTGAGCCCCTAGTCAACTGGCAGCATAGACTGCAACCATGTGCTTGAGGCACCTACACATTGCAGAACAATCAAGCCCTAGAGTGACCACGGGCACCCCTGTTCCCCCATCACTGCATTAACCCACTGAATGGTGGTGATCATACACTGTTTGAGGACAGTGAGCTTTGATGTGGTTTATTTATGCAGGAATGGATAAATAGAACAGTTAGATAACACAGCAAGGGAATAAATGAAGAGAATGAAGACATAGAGTCCAAGAAGTAAGGGCAAGTGCTATCAACTGTCCCAGCATGAGAGCTGACAGGCAGAGCTGGCAACAGCTGGTCACTTTTGGAATGAGAGAAGGGATTTCAGGAAGGAGGGCTTTAGGAAAACCAGATTTGATGAGTTTTCTGATATATTTGAACATTTGGGAAAAAACAAATGGGTGACATATGACTTTGGATTGAGTACACAAGAAAAAATAAAAATAAATACATAGATAATAGGTGGTGACCCAGTGGCCTAATAGATAAGGCATCAGCCTCCAGAGCCAGGGACTGTGGGACTTCCTTGGAGGCTCAGACAGTAAAGCGTATGCCTACAATGTGAGAGACCTGGGTTCAATCACTTGCTCAGGAAGTGTCCTGGAGAAGGAAATGGCAACCCATCCAGTATTCTTGCCTGGAAAATCCCATGAACTGAGGGGCCTGGTAGGCCACAGTCCGTGGGGTCACAAAGAGTTGGACACAACTGAGTGACTTAACTTTCTTTCTTTACATAGATAATGAAGCAAATTAAAAATGAGGTGACTATTTATTCAAGAAAAATAAAAGTTAAGTGAGAAAGGAAATAGTTGTGAGAGGCTTGGAAGGCTTCAGAATTAATATATTTTGCAAAAATCAAACAAAACAAAACCAAAAAGAATCTTATTTGGGGAAGGAACATGAGAACCAGAGGAAATAGATCTGGTTTTGAAAACAGATTTGGGTTCTATAATATAAAGAGGAAAAGAAAGTAAAAGGAAAGATGAGATACTCTCACCCAGGAAACACTATTAGGCCCACATGTGATGAAGGAAAATGAGGACAACTACAGGAAATTTTTAGTAGAAATTTTTACACTTACTTGGCACAGCCTGAAAAAAAAATTACAGTAATAGGAGGGAAATCATGCACTAGAAACATAACTCACCACTGAGAAAATAAAGATGATAAAAAGAAAAGCTTCTAACTAGCATTAAAGAATAAGACAAAGTCTGTACAACTAAAAGGCTGAGGCAAGGCAAGATCTTGGACAAAGGTTTATGACAAGGATAGATTTTTCTCTCTGAGCCCCGGAGAGCTTCACGATAGAAACAATCTCCGTTTCCATTAGAAAGCTATCGAGGACTGGAGTCTTTGTCTTAGAGGTGTTGCAACTATAATTGTTGGTTTAGATGTCTAGAAGTTAGTTATATACCTAAAATAAGCTATTCAAAGAATGCTTTGTTACATGAATAAATATTCTATGCATGGCTCCCATTTTGAATGTTTGGATCTTTCATATTCTAAATTGAGACCATCTGAACACACACACACACAAAAATCAAATGCAGTTAATTGTATTTCTAATTCTGAAATAGTATGTGGAAATTAGTGTGTTTACATACCATAGAGCAGGGCAAATTAGAAATCTCAAGTCTACTGGTGATCTAAAGCCAGTTTCTGACTTTGATCACACAATCCTGTATGATACTCTCTGGGTAAATACAAGTGAAACAACAGCCATTCCCACATTTGTTGAAATAATTAAAGTCAAGTTCAAGTACAGTTGTTCAGTCGTGTCTGACTCTTTGTGACCCCATGAATCGCAGCACGTCAGGCCTCCTTGTTCATCATCATCTCCCGGAGTTCACTCATACTCACGTCCATCCAGTCCATGATGCCATCCAGCCATCTCATCCACTGTCAGCCCCTTCTCTTCCTGCCCCCAATCCTTCCCAGCATCAGAGTCTTTTTCAATGAGTCAACTCTTCGCATGAGGTGGCCAAAGTACTGGAGCTTCAGCTCTAGCTTCATTACTTCCAAAGAAATCCCAGGGCTGATCTCCTTCAGAATGGACTGGTT
>SJYC01016566.1:0-11255 GCA_006408675.1 Madoqua kirkii | reverse complement strand
AGGGTCAGGACTGCTGCCCCTGCATGACTCTGTATCTTCCATTATGTAAAACCTAGGGTATATAAACACCTTTTAAAAATAAAGTTATGGGGGTTTTGCATGAGCTTGGCCTCCCCCTTGTCGATTCTCTCTCTCTCTTTCCCTCTCTCCCTCCCTCTCCTTCTCGGGCTGATCCCTTGGAACCCGGAGGCTCACCGAGTCTACTTATTTGCCCTGGCTTCTAAGACCCATGCAAGAGGGAGCCCAAGGCGAGGCACCCTCCACTATTCAAGCGGGCACCTGTGAGCTAATGTAGATGGTACAAGTTTCTTGTCTTGAGACTTTATTAGCTTTCCATGTAAAACCAAGGAATATCAGCATCTTTTCTCCACTAATTTTCCTACTACATTATTCTTTCCTAATCTCTCATTGTATTTCCAAATAAATAAGTTTTTCCTCACCGACTCCGTCTCCACTTCGAATTCCCAGGATCCACCAAGGCTGGACCCTGGCATTCTCCATCTTGAGATTAACTTTAAATGACCCTTTTCCTCATCATATCCTTAAACTGTTAAAGCAACAAGAAGACTTATTTACCCAATTGGAAATTTCAGGTACAAAATGCATAAGCAGGTTTGCATGCTGGAAGGCTAAAATAAAATTAATAAACAACATTATTACTATGAATAATCATAGCAATATAATATCTTACATTGAACATCATGCTTTTAACTTTCTAAAGTAATTTTTTAAGTCTTCCTAGTCCTTATCATCTTAAAATATCTCTCCAAAGCAGATTAATTTCATCACTTTTTTTTTATTTAACTATTTACTGAGCACATCAGTATCAGACTGTGTAATGTGTGTAGGGAATACAAGAAAATAAGACATGGCTCATAGAGTTGAAGATCTCACAGGCTACAAGAAGTAAAAGAAGAAACAGACGGCAGTGGTCACTAAAGAGGTGCATGTGAGAGAGATTGCCATTGGCCAAGCGAAGCAGGGACCTCCTAGCATAGTACTAACGTGGGAATGGAAGTTTGACAGAGGGAAAAGGGAGAAGCACAGGAGTGTGTTCATCCAAGGACCTAGAGGTGACACAGAGGAGCTGGCAGGACCCATTGCCCAGGAGGGCTGCCTGGGTGTCATGAGCATGGGGTAGGGGTTGAACAGAGAACAAACATGAGGTCCAAAGTCAAGTGACCACAGCTCAACTGTCAGGGCTGGGACTTCACTTAACACCCCTGTTTTTTCCATTGACCTCAGGAAAAATAAATAAATTTGAGGTTTTTTTGTTTTGTTTTAAGTTTGATTCACATCTCTGCTTTTAAGGATCACCTTGCTCAGTTCCCTGGTGACTCAAAGGGTAAAGCATCCGCCTGCAATGCAGGAGACCCAAGTTTGATCCCTGGATTGGGAAGATACCCTGGAGAGGGAAATGGCAACCCACTCCAGTATTTTTGCCTGGAGAATCCCAGGGACAGAAGAGCCTGGTAGGCCACAATCCATGGGGTTGCAAAGAGTTGGAAGTGACGAAGCAACTTCACTTTCTTTCATTTTGCTGAGTCTGCTTCTCATGTGATAAATCCTTCCTCCCAGGTTGTAAGGAACTAATGAAATAATGGATACATGCTTAAAGTGCTTTGTGAACTCTGAATTTGTAAGGTACAATTAACACTCACCTTTCTAGGTTTATATGGAACCACACCCCTTCCCTTTGAAAGTTGCATGGTCATGGAAAATTTCCCTGCAGCATCCTGGTTCTCAATCTCTGCTGTATACTTAGAAACATCTGAGAAACTATAAAAATTCTTGATAACTAAGTGCACCCTTATCCATTAAATCAGAAAATCCAGAGGTGCACTCCAGGCAGGAGCAATCTAAAACTTTCCCAGGTGATTTCAGTGAGCAATCAGGTTTAAATATTAGTGCTTGCACACCTTCCCAAACTATGGTCCAAGGACCTACAGCCTTAACATCACCTGGGTGCTTGGTGAATATGCAGACTCTCCATCCCCACCCAGGGCTGCTCTTCATGTGATTGAGAAACACCAGTCAAGTCAGATTCATTTGTGTGTGTGTCTATGTGTGTGCTCAGTTGTGTCTGACTCTTTGCAACCACATGGACTGTTTCCCACTAGACTCCTCTGTCCATGGCATTCTCCAGGCAAGAATACTGGAGTGGATTGTCATTACCTCCTCCAGGGGATCTTCCTGAACCAGGGATCAAACCACGTCTCTTATATCTTATGCATTGACAGGTAGATTCTTGGGAAGAACCACCTGGGAGGCCCCAGTTCCATTTATTCAGCAACTATTCCCCAAGTTCCTACTCTGAGTTGGTTCTTGGAATACAGCAGAGAATCAGTCCCACTCCTTCCTCAAAGATGCACTCTCTAGTAAGCAAAGTAGACAAACACATAGGTTACTAAGGAGGGGCACCTTTTTTGAGGGTAGGGATGATATGTTGAGATCAGGGAATGCTTCCTGGAGGAAGAGAAATAAGCATGGGACAGACAGACACTGCAGAGCTCAGTGAGGACTATGTTACATTTCAGAGACAGGAGGTTTGCTCTTTAGAGGTTTGAAATTTAGGGAGGAGGTCCAGATTGGTGACATAATGTGTGTGAAAATACTCTGTAAACTGTAAAGAATTATGCAAATGGAAGTATTTATATTATTCTTCACAAATCCTAGTGGGTCTTTCTCATAATTAAGTCTTCAGAAAATTAAGCTCTTAATTGTAGCTAAAGGAAATCACCAAATCAAAATGGATATTCAGCTATGGGCTGAAGCCCTTGCAAAGGCAATGAAGATAATTCCAGACAGAACAGTCTAATACACATCCCTCTACCCAGGCTCTCTGACAAGGATGATCTTGCATCCTGCTTTGGTCTGGGACAGTCTTAGTTATGCCTGTCATCCCAGCACAGTTTCTATGATGCCGTCACTCTTTCTCAAAAGCATCCTGCTCTGGACAATGAAAATACATGGCCAGAATTCCATGGTGGTTCAGGAGTGGAGAATCCACCTGCCAATGCAGGAGAAACACGGGCTCAATCCCTGATCCGGGAAGATCTCACCTGCCCATGGAGCAACTAATGTGCTCACATGTCCTACAGCCCACGTTCTGCAACAAGAGAGTCCACTTCAGTTAGAAGCCAGAGCATCACAACAGAGGGTAGCCCCCTGCTTGCTACAACTATGAAAAAAGCCCACAAAGCACCGAAGATCCAGCACACCAAAAGTAAATTAAAAATTTTTTTAATATATGGTCATCCCTTGTTGGACCCGATGGTGCTTCAAATAAATAGGCATTTCTTTATTTTTCAAGGTATGGCCCAGGGCTACTCCCAGCAGGAACTGCACCTAGGTTTGTATGGAGTCAGCCCTGAATCTAAGTATTTCCTTTGCCTGAAACAGTCCTAGGAGTCCCAGATATCATGCACACCCCACACCAGTGTCTGAAACCCAACAAGCTTGAGTGAGGAGAAGCAAAGGTTTCCAGGTGAGTGATCTGCAGGTGGCAAAGGACCCCACCAATCACACTGGCCAAGAGTTCCTGCCAGATGAGAGAGGGAGTGATGCAAACTTCAACAGTGCCCCATCCACACAAGGCTCAGCCTGAACCCAGCATCTCAGTGCTGAAAGGTTGTTGCTGAGTCATGAAGGATGCTGGGATTCCTGGTCTCCAGAAAAGAGGAATTCAATCTGAGGCTAGTGACAAGGCCAGTGACAAGGCTTGATTGCTCAGAGCTTTTGTGTGATAAAGTTTTATTAAAGTATAAAAGAGATAGACAAAGCTTCTGACATAGACATCAGAAGGAGACAGAGTGCCCCCCTGCTAGCCTTTAGCAGTATGTTATATACCTATCAGCAAGCTGTTAATTAGAGAAAGGAGATTTCTCAAAATTCAGAGTGGAACCAAGCCCCTCACCCACAACATGCATTTTGAAATAACATTGGTGCCAAATGAGTCATCCGGGCCATAAAATGACTGACATGAATCTTGAAGAAAAGCAGGTTTCCAAGTAAATATATAGTTTCATTAGCATAGATTAGGAGAACAATATATGAGTAAAACATACTGGTTTGTTGAACCCTTATTGTTGAAATTCTTAAGTGGAATCAACTTGAAGAACGACACAGTCTAGGGTAAATACATAGTCCATTAACATAGCTTAAGAAAACCATCTCCATAAGAAAAATGCATTGGTTAGCTCAAGGGCTGAGAAAAGTTAAGTTTAGGTGGAGCCAGGTGTCGTCATGGCAACACAGAATTTTAAGCGACATTTCCTTTTAATTTTGTATAGAGAAGGGGAAAAAAATCTGACACTTGTAGTCTGTTTTCTCCTGCCGCTTAAGAGAGAGAGAAAAACATCTGACACTTGCAGCCTATTTCCTCCATTTGAAGACCCCAGCCTTCCTGCCTGTTACCCCTTCAGTCCCATTTTAGTTCCCTGCCCCAGCTGCCCACATGCACACAAGACCAGCTCCATCTTCACGTCTCCAAGCTCAACTTCTGAGAATACCAGTGACACTGCTTATGGCACCATCGAAAAGAACAATCATATAACATTTGTGAGAACACATTCCTGATTTCTGAACTGCCACTAAGCTCCCCACTGTTATCTCAAGGAAAGGACCTGAAAGGGAACGTCCATTTACTGAACTATAGGCAAGGGACTCTGCAGAGGTCGTTACATTTCTTATCTCATTGGATCATCACTTGCAGCAGCTCTGAAGATCATCTACCATTTTATACATGGGAAAAGTGGCATTAGATAGGCTAAATTGCCTAACATAACAATTTTGTGTACTTGTAACTCTCTGTTTTAACTCAAACTCAGATTTCTCTCTCTCTCTCTCTCTCTCTCTCTTTTTGGCCATGAGGGATCCTAGTTCCCAGACCAGGGACTGAACCCTCACCCCACTATACATAGAAGCAGAGAGTCTTAATCACTGGACTATCAGGTAAGTCCCACATGCTTGTTCATGTATACCACAGTGAAGACAAATTATTTCATTAGTAGGAAAGAGAAGGGAAAAGTTAGAATACTTACTTCTATTTGGTATTTTCACTTCTTTTCTCCTACTCTCCAATCCCTGTTGTTTTCTAAGACAATCTCTGGCCATGGCTCTCTCACTTGACATTTGGAGAAAGTACTTGCTAGAACAACATCGTGTCCTAGTGAAAATCATCCCATTCAATTTCATCAATTCTCTAATTGGTCCAAATAATTTTGTGTCACAATTAGACTTTTCAAAGTGCTGGCAAATTCTTCTTATTCAGAGTTGTCTAAAAATATTCAAATTATATTTTATCTTGACTCCTTGTAGTTTATCTTGACTTCTTGGGTTTATTAAAAACCTAGTCACCACCAGAAATAAGACAAATCCAACTCAGATATTCTCAAATCTGTCTTACCTAGACCAACATTATATAACATGTTTACAAACACTTTTAAATCAAAGAATAAATTTATTAAAAAAAAAAAACAGAGTGCCAAGTAGAATTCAATTTAAATCAGACCAACAAAGGCCTATTGAATACCAGCCATGTTCCATTCACTGTCTCAGAGGGAGGAAATTACAAAAATGAATGGGACGTGTCCCTTGCCTTCTATAAAGATGAGTCAGGTGGAGGAGATAAAACATGCACAGAAACAACTCTTATACGGGCTTTTTGAAAATTGGAATTTACTCTTATCATAGTACCTGGCACATGAAATGACATTGTTGCCCTGCATTTTTTTTTTTCTTACCCTGCACTGAGCTCTGTAAGAACTGAAAATATGTCCTAAGTTTTCTTGTACATTCCAGGATCAGATTCAGGGATTGAATCATAATTTGTACTCAAGAAGTATGTGTTTCACTGGATCAAGTTGCCTTAAACTTGAAACTGATGATAATGAAAAAAAAAAAAATTGGCAACCTATGAAACATCACCATTTTAAGTAAACTTGGAGAAAAGTTAGGGTTCCAACTATTAAAGATGGTGAGAGATGGTGAAGGGATTATTTCCAGTAGGGGAGATAGAGAGATAAAAGATGAGGTGGATGATCTGCATTGCTAGGGTTCAGACTTACTGAAATTCTCTGACACCCTCATGCCCAGTGGCAGCCTTAGTCTGTGACAGCTCACAGTTCAGAGATGCTGCCCAGCAGTTGCCAAGAGGCAGTCTGGGGATGGCAGGCAGAGGACATATAGGGTTCCAGCTTCCCCCAGCACCTTTGAGGTAGGTGATGCTCCCCAGTTCCCTTCTAACAAGGATTCCAGAGAGTCACAGCCCAGAGCAGCCGAATTGCCACTTGCCCCCACTACAGGGAGGTATACCTACCAGGCACGGCTGCACCCTGGGTAGCTGTGGTCCTGAGGCCACTCCTTGCTCTGTCTCATCTTCCCCACCCGACCCTGCTGCCGGTCCTTCCTGAATGAGGAGTTCTGGCCTTGCCTCCCTTAACCCGTCCCCAGCACAGGCTGCATCCCATTCAACCCTAAGAACTGGGCATGTATCCCAGCATCTCAGAACTCCTCGGCAGGGACCTGCCTCTTCTCTCACTCATTCCCTGATGGGTTAAACCAGTGACAACTGAAATACCATCCTTGGAGCCCAGAGCCAGCTTGCTGCATGACAATACCCAGGGAGTTTGCTAGAACTCTGTGGTTCTGTTAGGGGAAGAACACTGATTGAAACTGCCCACCCTTGCCAGGCACCATAGTAACCATTTGCATGAGTTGTTTTATGACAGGAGATCCTGATAAGGAATATGGAACTAATAAGCCACTACCAACCAGAAGAGTTCAGGAAAGGTCTAAAGGAGACATCACGTGTCCGTCCACTTCCCAGAATCCCTCTCACTAGCATCCTTCTTGGCTGAGCAATGCGTGCACCACCAGGAAAGACTCTGAATTAGAATGATTGGCCAAAGACCACCGGGAAACTAATCCCATCACCATAAAACCCAAGACTGAGCCACGCAGCAGAGCAGTTCTCCTGGGTTCCCTTACCCTACTGCTCTCCACCCGGGTGCCCTTTCCCAATAAAATCTCTTGCTTTGTCAGCACATGTGTCTCCTCAGACAGTTCATTTCTGAGTGTTAGACAAGAGCCCAGTTTCAGGCCCTGGAAGGGGTCCGTCTTCCTGCAACAATTCCAGATCCTAATCCCAGAGAACTGGATCCATTGGGCAAATGTATGATAGAGGAATGTGGTTTTTTTTTAACAAATTCCCAGGAGATTTGAGAAGCAGCTAGTTTGGGAACCCACCTTCCCTGCCATGGCTGCTGCCTGTTTCAGCCCTTCAGCTGGATCAGAAGCACTTCTCCCACCAGAATCCTAACATCATGGTGAAGAGGCTGCCCCTACCCCACCAGGCACCCTGGCCTCAGTGATCTGCAAATATAGGACTGGGGCCCCAGGCTGAACTAAAGTTATCCCAGACACATCATTCCCTGGCCTTCTGCTATTCTGCAGTTGATGGGGGCTGAGCTGTGCCCTCGGAACTTCCCTTGTATCTCCTGATGCCCACCCTGGCAGCCCTAGGCCCACCACCTCTTTTTCCCCTCTTTCATGCCTCCACCACCCAAGTTCATGCACAAGTCTGGACCCATGCCAGTTCTTCCCAGAAGTCAACTCAGACCCATTAGGCTGTGACATTCTCTGTTGACCGCTTCTGAGGTTGAAAAAGATACACATAAGTCATTGTCACTGTCCTGAGCACACAGTAGACCACCAATAAATGTCATGTGATTCTGAACCTAGGGAACAGAAGAGAGACCTCACTGGATCACAGTGACAGTGAGGATCACCAGGACACTGATAGCAACAGTAGCTGCTAATATTTACGTCTGTGTGCTTGCCAGGCATCAACCTTTCAAGACTTTTACATGTATTACCTTGTTTTTTAATTAATTAACTATTAACTTATTTATCTTTGCTTGCTCTAAGTCTTCGTTGCTACACTCAGACTTTCTCTAGTTGAGCCTTCTCTTATTGCAGAGCACAGGTTCCAGCCTCCTGGGCTTCAGTAGCTATGGCACGGGAACTTAGTTCCTCCAAGGCATGTGGGATCTTCCCAGACCAGGGATCGAACCCAAGTTCCCTGCATGGGCAGGTGGATTCCTATCCACTGTACCATCGTGGAAGTCTTAGCTTATTTAATCCTAATGACTCTCTCAGGCTTCCCTGGTGGCTCAGTTGGTAAAGAAACCTCCTGCAATGCAGGAGACCTGGGTTCCCAATCCCTGGGTAGGAAGATTCCCTGGAAAAGAAAAGGGCAACACACTCCAGTATTCTTGCCTAGGGAATCCCATAAACAGAGAAGCCTGGAGGGCTACAATCCATGAGGTCACAGACTCAGACACAACTAAGCGACTAGACCACCACCATTACCACAAATGATTCTCTCAGCTAAGAATAAATAGTATTGCAATTCTAGTTTACAGATGGGGAAGTGGAAGCCCAGAGAGGTAACACAATTTATCCAAGGTCACAAAGCAAAGGCTTGGTGGAGTCCAGATTCCAACACAGAGAGTCTCAACACCAAACTGCCGGAGTTGCTGTCCTCCAAGGTCAAAGGCCCCCTCCAAGAGAGGGGACATCTGCTCTTTCCTTGTCCACCTGCTCTTATCACAGCCCAGAGGGAAATACTTCCAAGATAATTGCTCTGGGCTGTCGAAAGATTCTGTTGCCTCTCCAAGATGACAGACGCTCTCAGGTGCTGAGAACACTGTTCCCAACCTTGACTTGATGAGGCTGAATTTAATATTGTGGGAAAGAGTCGTCTGCGGGAGGACCCCAGAGCTCTGCCTGCCTTCCAAAGGGCAGAGTAGCAGATGCTGATATTAGGAGAAAATCACTCCTTAGATAAGCCAAGTACAAAATGTTTCAAGGGCACCAAAGAAAAAAGTTCCCATCACCCCCTCAATTTTCTCTCTGGCAAAGCTGTGTGCAAAGTGAAGATCCCTCCTCTTCGTCCCAAGTCACCCAGCGGAGACTCACTGGAATTTTCAGAAAGACTCATATCCAAACAATAACAGGAAAAGTAGCAGATTTTTTTTAAAGCCTCTATTTGAATATAACAAGTCCAAGTTTCTGATCTTATCACAGTGATTTCCTGCTTTTGTTTATAAAAATAAACGGATGCCAAATACTTGAATAAATTATAAGTTGCATCTCTTCACTCTCTGGTCTGGCACATGAACTTGCTTCTCTGCCAAATAAACTAGGTCAGATTCAGCTCAGCTCAGCTTTTTCCCAGCACTGACCAGGCCACCTGGGTCCCTGAAATGAGCCCAAAGTTGCTGGGCTCAAAGTGATCACAGAAGACACATGTGAGATACACAGAGGAACAAGCCCAATTCATCTTGCATTTGCCCCCTTCCCTTTCTCCTTATGGCTCCCTTCCAGAAAGCCTCCTCTCTGTTTGCTGAAATATTCTTTACATGTTACCTGTAACCAGCAAATATTACAACCTTCCAAGTCATGGTGACCTCCAGTTAAACAGTGCAATCCCAACCAGGTGGATTTCTCACTTTCCTGCCAGTCTCTGAAAAGAAATAAAGCATGGAAATAAAGTCTTTGTCTTCTGACTTCCTCCCAGGGTGATGCTACACTGGACAAGTTGATTTATTCTCCCTTTGATTGGTTTGAAAAATAAACAAGACAAACAACCAAAAAATGCTCTGCTTAGTCAAGAGACAGGTCCAAGTTCACAGAGCTGATTAGTGAAAGCTGTACTTGACCCAGGCTGTCTGCCCACAAAGCCCCCACTCCCACCACACTCATGGATCAGGTGATGGAACCCTCTCCAGAAACAAAGGCAGGCATGCAGCAGACCTATTACAGGACCCGGCCTCTTATAAGCCTGTGGCTTTGTCCTCACAGTGTCCTTGTGCAAGGTGGCTCCACGAAGCCAAGGAAAGGAAAGAGAGAGGGGGGTGTAGTTGGTTGTTGCCATGTGGAAGAGAATATGTACAAGCAGTAAATTCAGCATCACACCACTGCGGGCCCTCACATTTCCACCCTTTCCAGTTTCATATTCTAGCCTCACGCATGAAGATGAGCTGCTATTTCTCTTCTAATGCATATATTAAGTACACCACACACACACACACACACACTGCAGTTGCTATGGAAACCATCCCTGAGCATCTCCTGTCTTTTATTCAATTAAAATTTCACCCTCACATCCTCTTGAAGTGGAATACACTTTCCTTCACAAGAGGACAGTACTGTGATGGGGCTGACTTCCAATGAGCAGGCTGACTTTCTCCACATCTGATCATCTTTCCAGAGATCACAGCACAGCTCGCTGGCAATGGATGGATCTGTCCTAATTAAGATTTGGGCAAGCACACAAGCTCAGGCACTAGACCTGTGGATGGGTGGGGTGGGGGTGGTTGGTGGTTTGGGACCACAGCTCTGGGAGTCACATAAGCCTCCAAACCCCAGGCCCTCCCAGAGTCAGGTAAACTTCCCAAGGCCCTACCAGCCATCTGTGGCCACTCGGAAGAAAGAGGCAGTGAAAATCCACTAATTCAGGGCTGCAGGAATTGTGGAACTCTGTCCTGATTTTCAAAAGGCTTCCTACTCCAGTTTACCTCCCTGCTCTCCATGGAGAGCAAATGAATCTTGTAAATATCAATACAGTCGCCAAAGAGCCATTAGCCATTATAAGACAGACAGCTATTGTTTTGAAGGACCTCAGAGGAGCCCATTTACAGACTTACCTGGTAATTGATAAGTAAGCAGGTACGAGGAATGCTTGGGCTGATGTGCAGATGTGATCGTTTAAAATCATTTTTATCTATTCATTACATCACTGAGCTGGAAGCCAGTAGACCTAGGTTCCTGCCTCATTTCCAACATCTACTCTCTGTCTCTCTGTGTGTTCCAGCAAATGACTTCAAATCTTTGAGCCACAAATTTCTCATACAGACAACAGAACTCATTATGCATACGGTAGAAATCAGATGAAAAAATAAATGACAAATAACTGTGAGAACTCTGCAAATTGCAGACATGCAGGTTAGTTGGTTTTATGATAGTTCTCATTGCCTACAAGGCAACTGTATACAACTTGCTTGCCAAAGTGAAAGGGAGGAATCACAGTTCTTTTTATTCTTTTTATAACTTTGATGACTTTTTTTCCTATTTTTTTATTTAATACTTTATTCTATTTTACAGTACTCTATTGGTTTTGCCATTCATTGACATGAATCAGCCACAGGTGTACACGATCTCCCCATGCTGAAGCCCCCTCCCACCTCCCT
>SJYC01016564.1:0-11793 GCA_006408675.1 Madoqua kirkii | reverse complement strand
CAGGAAACAAATTGTCAGCTTGTATCAAGAGCTCATCAAATTTTTTGATCCAGAAATTCTGTTTTGGGAAATCAATCCAAAGGAATCTTTTGGAAGCCAGGAAATAAATTTCATACATAAAGATATTCATCATGCCATTTTTTATGGCAGTGAAAAAATTGAAACAAAAAAATAAACTAGATAATAATAGAGACCTGGTTTGCTATGGTACTTTTGTTCAAGAAGTAATCTATTAAAATATATAAGTATGAAGATTGGTTTTTAAAAAGTAAATGCTTGTTAAGTAATAATACCTGAAAGTGTGATATAAGTTGTACTCACAATATGATTACAATTATGCTTTAAAAAATAAAACCTCCACTAGATTGATAGGAAGGATTCACATGATAAGATTAAAGGTGACTTTTTGCTTCATGATCGGGCTTTCCTCGTGGCCTCAATGGTAAAGAATCTGCCTGCAATGCAGGAGATGTGGGTTCAGTCCCTGTGATGGGGGATCCCCTGGAGGAGGGCATGGCAACCCACTCCAGCATTCTTGCCTGGAAAGTCCCATGGACCGAGGAGCCTGGTGGGCTATAGTCCATGGGGCTGCAAAGAGTTGGACACTCTCTGAGCAACTAACACTTTCACTTGTTTGGTGATGAGACTAAAGTCAATCCTTTATTCTTCTTTTTCAGAACAGAGTGTTCTTATGAAAACACAAACATCCTTCAATAAATATCTATTTATATTTAGAAAACACCATCTCTTAAATGTCTTTTTCAGCTTTCCAAGCATCTTCTTTGCAAACTCAGACATTCAACAAAGCCACATGGTTAAGCATATCCAGGCTTGTACTTGCTGGCTGGTCAGATGATCTTTCTGAGTATTATTAATCCTGACTGCAGCAGAAGGTTGTGGTTATTGCTCTGTTTCAGGCCTTCATTTGTATTTTCTCTACTCCGCAATGTTGGTCATGAGCTTCTACTTAGTATCTACTTAAAACATCATTAAACACTATTCAGTCCTTCTTTGTCACCATTAAAGCAGACATTAAGCCAGTCAGGAATTCTCAGCCACCCTAGGGGCACCTTGGACATGATACTAAGCGAAGACACAGGACCATTGATCATTTCACTTTGCTTTCTTCCAAGGACGCTTGTAATACATGTGCTGATTTTCATTGTCATAGAATTTGAACTAATTTTGAAACTAATTTATCGGGAGACCCTAGGTGAGCCAATTAACTAAGACCAGCCACGAAGTGCTGCCACGATCTTTCTTCCCCACATAATGGGTAATTCCACTTAAAAGCCAGCAGCGGATGCTGAGACTCATTCAGGCATATGCTGTTTGATATGTAGGAGGCCAATTCTATCAATGTTTTTGATTTTCTCTCTTTCATGTGTCATTTATTCATGATTCTAAAATTCAAACATATCATATAATTTCCCATCTTTTGCCATCATTATTTTTAAACTTAGACTATCTACTTAAAGAAGGTAGAGAGGTTATTTTTCTTTTTTTTTTATTATCTTTTTTCCCTTGTTGCAGTGTTTTTTTATTATATATTTTTTTCCTGTGAATTATATGTTTTGCTCCAAAATATTAATTAAAATATTAATAGCAAAAGCAAAAGATCCCTGTTAATAGGTGGGACCATATTGCAGAGTTTCGAGCTTCCAACCTCATCAGATTTTCTGATGGGAAATCATGACTCTTCGTATTTGGTAGAGAGTGCATTAAAGACAAAAATGTCTCTTCCCAACTCCAGGTATCAAACATGATTCTCACTGGGATGCTAGTAGAGGCTGAAGAATATTAAGTGACAAAATGTATTGAAAGTAAAAACAGCACGAGTTTTTGCATTCCATCTAAGTTTAAATCCGAGCTCTACAACTTATTCTATGCATGACTTCAGTCAAGTTGCTTAGACTCTTCAACTGTCAGTTCCCTCCTTGGTCAAATGCAAATAATAACACCTGAATTACAGAACTACCATGAAGATTCACAAAGTAAAGTTTGCAGAGTGCAGAAATATAACAAGGAGTTTAAAATGACATGCTTTGCTCTCTCCAGCTTAATGAGATAGCCCTGTGTGATAGATGTCCCAACAACAACTCTCCTGTGGATGCTTTCCCTGTTAGTTGTGGCAATACTTCTAAAAATTAGGACTCCCAAGGGCCACTCCCAAAAAGCAATGATAACAGCAGAGGTGGCCGCCCAGGAACAGCCCACAGCAGTGACAACTGCAAACAACTTTTGCTTTTAGAGGGGCTCCCTGGGACTCCCCCCTCTGTATCCAGAGCAGGTAGATATCCAGAGCCTCAGATCTTCTTTCCCATGTCCCTTCCAGCAGGACACCATCTCCTTGGTAGAAATTGTGCCTTGGAATTCAGTCTGAATACTCCAGTTGTCCCAAGGTGTATACACCTCTAATAAGGCTGCTTGCTTTCCGGTGTAAACAATATTACACTTTAATAATATTTACTTGAATGTCTTCCTGAAACTTATAAAGAGACTAGAAAATGAATGAAATCAGGCACATATTTTGCTATTTTTCTCTCCTTGCCCTGAAGTACATCAAGAAGGAATACACTGGCATACCAGCCATTTAAAGTATTATATAGCATAATTTGGGGCTCCAAAATCACTGTGGACAGTGACTGCAGTCATGAAATTAAAAGACACTTGCTCCTTGGAAGGAAAGTCATGACAAACATAGACAGCATATTAAGAAGCAGAGACATGTTATCAATAAAGGTCCATATAGTCAAAGCTAAGGTTTTTCCAGTAGTCATGTATGGGTTTGAGAGCTGGACCATAAAGAAGGCTGAGCACCAGCACCAAAGAATTGATGCTTTTGAATTGTGGTGCTGGAGAAGCCTCTTGAGAGTTCCTTGAACTGCAAGGAGATCAAACCAGTTGATCCTAAGGGAAATCAACCCCAAACATTCATTGGAAGGACTGATGCTGAAGCTGAAACTCCAATATGTTCACCACCTGATGTAAAGAGCCAACTCACTGGGAAAGACCCTGATGCTGGGAAAGATTGAAGACAAAAGGAGAAGCGAGTGATAGACGATAACATGGTTAGCATCACTGGATCAATGGACATGAATTTCAGCAGACTCTGGGAGATAATGGAGAACAAAGAACCTGGTGAGCTGCAGTCCATGGTGTCGCAAAATTTCAGACATGACTTAGCAACTGAACTGCAACAACAAATAGCATAATTAATGAATTTAAATGTTTAATTAAAGAAAATTAAAAACTCTTCACCTCCTAGGTTAAAAAATATACTTCACCCATGGTCTATTTGATCTTCATAAAATTCCTTTTAAATAGCTCAGTCATCCCAATTTAAGTGAAGAAATTGAGGATTAGCAAATTGAAGTGATTTTGCCAAGGCCATCAAATTAGTAACAGCCAGAACCAGAAGCCAGCTCTGATGCAAATCTGGCCTTCAGTCCAGTGCTCATCCCAGTGCACCAATTGCTGTGGGAATGTTAAACTATTAATACATCAAGTATGACCTTTGGTTACTGACAAATGTCATAAATGCCAGCAAGTAAAAATCTTGTCCCTGTTTCCCTAATGTTTGGAGACATAGACAAAAATCTATGAATAGCCACTCTCTTAGGAAGGCCCCAGCCATCCCAAACACACACAGAATCTAGCTCCAAGGAAATTCTACATTGGCAACATCAAGGACTCCAACTAACAAGTAAGAAGTACAAATTACTCTTTTGACGCACTGGACACCCATCAGAAAAAAGACTTGCCTATTTCTTTTTACAGGCTGTTTCAAAAGTCTTCAGCCCTCAGTCAAAACCTGAACCTCAGTTCCTAAACCTGAACTACTAAGAATAAATCTACGAAGACAGTCATGGTAGAGCCCCAGCTGAAGGTCTGTGTGGTTGTTACTCTGTAGGCTCAGAAAATGATGCAGAAACTCACTGTTGATGTCATAGCTGTGAAGGATAAAAGATGGTCCCTCACCTAGGTGACTGTCAGATGCCCCAGAACACACAGCAGCTTGTTCTACAGGAGAAGAACCCCCAAAACCACGCAACTCCAAAACCACGCAACTCCAAAACCATGCAACTCCAAAACCACGCAACTCCAAAATCACGCAACTCCAAAATCACGCAACTCAGAGTTTATCTAGTAACATAGCAAGACATGACACACTTCCCCAACCTCACTTCTGGGGGAGAGAGAGAGCAAGCTTATAATTTACTCCAGAATGCAATCTCATGGGGAAAGAGGTGAAAGGCTCTAATTCAGAATATAAACAACAGTCTCTGGGGGAGACGAAAAGATGTTATTGTTAAAATAACCCTTAGGATGGGGGCAAATGGTGGAGGAGAAGAGGCATCTTCTTTCACTTTATAGTTGGTCATTTTCTAAGGCAGAGAAGGCCTGAAACATGCATGAACACCAAGAAATCCAGAGACAGTTGTGTTCCAACACTAATTAGCCTAGCAAGGGATCCCAAACCCAGGATACATATGACTTGAGGGGCACATGTCTCTCCAGCCTGAAAAAACAGACAGAGAATAAAAGGTCCTGATGCAGGGATCTTCTGACTCAGAGGGGTTTTCCCTCTATGTGGGCTACTGAGACCCTCGCATTTCTGCGACACCTTCCACTTGTAGTGGAAGTTCCAGCTCCAGCTCCATCTCAGGGACAGCCTACGCCTGGACTGAGCGCTGAAATGTCACAGTGGTTCTTAAATTGGAAGCCGCCTTTGAGCTCTGGCCTAGCTTAGCTGACTGCCCAGTAACACTGCTAACCCCCGCTGGTTTATGGTGTTGCAACTTGACAACAAACTCATATCCACCATCTAGTTTGATACTCAATACTGTCAAATTTGTACAGTAGGAGCCGTAATGATCCCTAGTCTCTGAAAGTGAAAGTGAAGTCGCTCAGTCGTGTCCGACTCTTCGTGACCCTGTGGACTGTAGCCTACCAGGCTACTCTGTCCATGGGATTCTCTAGGCAAGAATACTGGAGTGGGTTACCATTTGCTTCTCCAAAATATAGCCCAAAAGGAAAAACTAACCGAAAATATTGCACATAGTTGGTGAATGGCAGAAACAGAATAAAACCAGATTCCTACGTGCAGATTATGTGATCTGACGCTGATACAACACTGCCTCCTCACGCCTGCTCTAGACCAATATAACCATGAGACCCTAAAAGCTGATAAATAATTTTGGCTCCTTTTCAGATCCTCCAAAACATTAAATGACAAACATGATTATTTCCCAAACCATTGGTTTTCTTTATTATTGTTGTTTTCATTGTTTAAAAAAAATTTTCAGTATTATACAATAATTTTGGTATTGTGAAGCTTGAGAAATTCACCTCGACCTATGCCTAAAAGGTTTGAGTTATTCTTTCTTAATCAAAGAATTACTCAATTAATTAATAATGTTAGTTGCTATGCAAGAGTATTCCTAAACTTTGTTCCTAAGTTTGCAGGATTAACGATTATTTCTACACGTGATAATTTATATACGTACCCAAATAGGTCAACCTTAGTTTCTGAGAGTCAGACAAAAACTCTTTTTTCTTAGACTAAAAAGTCATTTTGTAATTGTTTTGTGTGGTTTGTTCTTTACTGAAATGCATCTGATTTTTTGTCATTCTGGGTAAAATTTCATGCATGCACAGCAAAGTATTTCATGAAAAGAGCTTCAGCTTTTGAGTGCTGTATGTTTGTCCATCAGCTATGGTTTTACACCTAAGAGAATGAATGCACTTGCTGCATGCCAATAAGCCACAGAGTAGTCTGTGTTCAAAACACACAGTTTAATGAAATGGCAATGATTTCATTAATATATCAAGCCATGTCTAATTCCTATCAAGGAACCTAAGACAATTTGCATTCACTCTGAATACACAATAAATAAACAGTCCAATTGGCAATAGATAAAATGTATTCTCTACCATCAGAGTCCTGGATATAGACATTGTTGCAATATCTTTAGAGATTATCGTAAAGGAATATGAATTGAAGTATAATGTTGAAATGGCAGAAAAAACTTTTTCTGGCTATATTATGCATGAGGTGAATAAATAAGCCAAAATTCAAGGACTTATTCTTTAAGTTTTATATTTATACTCCCTATCGGGTCCTTATCAAAAGGTCAGATTACTCCCTTTATATCTCTTCATTCATTGTCTCTTGGGGACATCTTTGTTATAGTGTGGGGAGAGGAAAGGGAGCTGCAGTTAGAAAAAGAAAAAGAGACCAAACATTGTGCAAGACATGAAGCTCAAGAGAAATTGATAAGGCAGTGATATGCTCTGAGGGCCTTTAGGCCGTGCAAGCCGTAATATATCATCTTATTTTAAGCTTATGACCACTCTATATGGTCTTTACAAGTATCTCCCCATTTTACAGATAAGGAAGTCAAGGCTTAGAGAAGTTAAGGAAGCTGCCATACAGCTACTCTTATAGTACTAGAAAGTGAATTTCCTTGTGCTTAACTCCCACCTTTACTTTTTTTAATTAGATATTATTTTTTATTGAAGAGTAGTTGATTTACATTGTAAACGCAATACAACAGAGGTTGAAGAATAGTTATTCAGTTATAGATAAAGTTATTCAGTTTTAGATAGATATATATATTCTCTTTCAGATTCTCTTCCCTGACAATTTATTACAAAGTATTGAGTAGAGTTCCCTGTGCTATATAGTAGGCCCTTGTTAGTTATCTATTTTTATACCTAATGGTATGTGTATGTTAATCCCATACTCCTAATATATCCCTCCCTACCCTTCCCTGCTTGGTAACCATAAGTTCATTTTCTGTGAGTCTATTTCTGTTTTGTAAATAAGTTCATCTGTATCATTTTTTAAGATTGCACATATAAGCAATATCATATGATTTGTCTTTGTCTGGCTTATCTCACATTATTTTGCGCTCAATCACACTATTGGTGATTTCTCTAAGGGAAGTAGTGTCCAAAGGGAGAGAGGACCAACAGTTTTAAGTGTCCCAAAGTGGTAAAGAAAACGAGGGCAAGACTTGATAAAAAAAACTACAACGTTCTTGATAGGATTTTTAAGAGCTGGTACATAGCCCATCCTAAAGGAAATCAGTCCTGAATATTCATTGGAAGGACTGATGCTGAAGCTGAAACGCCTATACTTTGGCCACCTGATGCGAAGAACTGACTCATTTGGAAAGACACTGAGGCTGGGAAAGATTGAAGGAGGGAGGAAAAGGGGATGACAGAGGATGAGATGGCTGGATGGCATCACCAATTCAATGGACATGAGTTTGGGTGAACTCCGGGAGTTGGTGATGGACAGGGAAGCCTGGCGTGCTGTGGTTCATGGTGTCGCAAAGAGTCGGCCACGACTGAGTGAGTGAATTAAACTGAGCTGAACTGACATAGAGTTTTTGAGTGAGGAAAATGTCCTGCCAAGGGTGATATGAGGAATACATGGAAGCAAACACTCAAGTTATTCTTTCAAGAAGGATGGTGGAAGGTGGGAAAGATGCACTGAGAGGTGGAGATGGTAGCTGGGTTGAAAGAAGCTTGCCTCAAGACAGGAGTATGAAGGCTGAAGAAGGGATTGAAGATGAAAGCAGGAGGCCATAGAGGGAACCGGTTTCCAGCCAAAGGGTAAAAAAGGTTGTCCTCTCCTCTGGTGGAGGGGTTGTCCCTGAAGATAGGAGAAGCTGGGCATAAACACCAAGTCAATTAAAGCAGAGAGAATTTGAGATGGAGGGAAAGACAGAGACAGGATTCCTTCCCTGAGAGCAAGGATGAAGATTGGGAACAAAAAGGGAATATACACTTTGTTAATCTTAAAGTCCTCAGACCTAAGACACGAGAAAAGGCTTTTATGAGTACAACGGCTGCTGCTACACGGTATTTCTTTTATTCTGAGACATCTAAAACAAAGTTTGTCGACCTGGGTGGAGGAAAGAGCTTGATAATCCTGCTAGCATTAAGTTCTGAAACTATGGAAGTCTGAAGCAAAAGGTGAGTTTAAAGCCACTAAAAGATTAAAATCAATTATTCTGTACCAGACACTATACAGAAAGCTTGCCAAACAGAGCTAAGAGGGTGACCTGGGAGAGCACAGAATCCAGTGAAAAGAACAAGGTTTAAACAGTTGTCACCTGTAATGAGTGCCTTAGAAGAGGCAACACCAAAAGGAATGAACACAGAGAAGGCAGAAGAGAATGTAATATTATGTCATTCCCAGACCTGCCACGTAGTAGGATCTGCATTGCTATGCAGTGTCAATTGAATTAATGAATTCTGCCCAAGGAAATGGAGAAGAAAATCGCAACCTACTCCAGTATTCTTGCCTGAAGTGTCCCATTCGAGTCTGGTTGGGTCAGCCTTTCAGGACCCAACCTAGAGCTAATTTAAGCTTTCTCCCTCCTTGGCCCTAATTAAAGGGACACCAAGACTTGTTAGAATGAGTGGATGAGCTAGACTCCCAGATGTAGGGATGCAGGAAAACAGGCTGTGTTTCAGCTCACCCTGTCAGCACAGGCTTTAAGGCTCTGGGCAGCCCACCATTGGTAAGAAACACCAAGTTCCATTTATTATTTAATTATAATTCTCTGAATTATAATTAATGTATGCCTTTTGTTCATTTTATTAATTTTTTTTTCTTCTTGTCAACTTGTAAGATATCTTGGGATGTTAAAAACATTCAGGCTGGGGCTTCCCTGGTGGTCCAGTGGCTAGGACTCTGTGCTCCAATGCAATGGGCTTGGGTTCAATCCCTGATGGGTGAACTAGATCCCACAGGCTGCAGTTAAGACCTGGCACAGCTAAATAAATTAATTAAATATACTTTTTAATATTCATGCTTTGTTCATTATCAGCATTACCTTTGATAATTGGCTATTTGTAGAGTCTTTTTATATACACAGAAATCTAAATTTTCATATATTCAAATATCCCTTACATTCTTGTTTAGGGGTTTACCTTTTTAATTAACAAGACAGTCCAAATTCCTATGTTGTACATGTGGTTTTTCACATGTGTCTACATTTACCTCTTTAATTCATCTGGGATGTATTTTCATATATGATGTAGAATTAAACATGACTTGAGAGCATCTCTGGGGTCTAATAATTAAGAATCTGCCTGCCAAGGCAGGGGACATGGGTCTGATCCCTGGTCCAGGAAGCTGCTACATGCTGTGGAATAGCTAACCCCATGTGCACTTCAACTACTGAATCCAGCGTGCCCTAGGGCTGGTTAGCATTTTTATGCTACAGTATTCTTAAATCTTCATTCTTCTTAAATTTTCATTCCAATCCTAAAGAAAAGCAATGCCAAAGAATGTTCAAACTACCACACAATTGTAGTCATCTCACACACTAGCAAAGTAATGCTCAAAAATTCTCCAAGCCAAGCTTCAACAGTATGTGAACCAAGAACTTCCAGGTGTTCAACCTGGATTTAGACAAGCCAGAGGAACCAGAGATCAAATTGCCAACATCCACTGGATCATAGAAAAAGCAAAAGAGTTCCAAAAAAACATCTATTTCTGCTTTATTGACTATACCAAAGCCTTTGACTGTGTCGATCACAGCAAACTGTGGGAAATTCTGAAAGAGATGGGAATACCAGACCACCTGACCTGCCTCCTGAGAAACCTTGCAGGTCAAGAAACAACAGTTAGGACCAGTCGTGAAACAACAGACCGGTTCCAAATGGGGAAAGGAGTATGTCAAGGCTGTATATTATCACCCTGCTTATTTAGCTTATATGCAAACTGTATCATGAGAAATCCTGAGCTGGAAGAAGCATAAGCTGGAATCAAGTTTGCCAGGAGAAATATCAATAACCTCAGATATGCAGATGACATCACTCTTATGACAGAAAGTGAAGAACTAAAGAGTCCCTTGATGAAAGTGAAAGACAAGAGTGAAAAAATTGGCTTAAAACTCAACATTCAGAAAACAAAGATCAAGGCATTTGGTCTCATCACTTCATGGCAAATGGGAGAACAATAGAAAGTGACAGACTTTATTTTCTTGGGCTCCAAAATCATTGCATATGTTGATTGTAGCCATGAATTTAAAAGATGCTTGCTCCTTGGAAGAAAAGCTATGACCAACCTAGACAGCATATTAAAAAGCAGAAACATTACTCTGATGACAAAGGTCCATTTTTCAAAGCTGTGGTTTTTCCAGTAGTCATGTACAGAGATGAGAGTTGGACCATAAAGAAAGCTGAGCACTAATGAATTGATGCTTTTGAACTGTGGTGTTGGAGAAGACTCTAGAGAGTCCCTTGGACTGCAAGGAGATCCAACCAATCCATCCTAAAGAAAATCAGTCCTAAATATTCATTGGAAGGACTGATGTTGAAGCTGAAGCTCTAATAATCTGGCCACCTGATGCGAAGAGCCGACTCATTTGAAAAGACCCTGTTGTTTGGCAAGATTGAGGGCAGGAGGAGAAGGGGATGACAGAGGATGAAATGGTTCGATGGTATCATCGACTCAATGGACATGAGTTTGAGTAAATTCCAGGAGTTGGTGATGAACAGAGAGGCCTGGCATGTTGCAGTTCATGGGGTCACAAATAATCAGACATGACTGAGTGACTGAATTGAACTATTCTTAAATTAAGGTATGTTCACTGGCTTGTATACACAATACTATTACACAGTATACACCATCCCATAGTGTAAGCATAATTTTTATATGCATTTAAATACCAAAACATTAATGCACTCACTTTATTGCAATATTCACTTTATTACAGTGGTGTCAAACCTAAACCACAATATTTCTGATGTCTTCTTGCTAGCTTCCTTTATATAGATTCATTGTGTTTCTTGTTTTATGACTCTTAAGTACTCCACATTCTTCACTATCGTAAATGAGTTATTTTCATATCAAATGAGAAGGGAAAAGTCATTAATAATTTTGTAGATAGCGCCTATATCCAGCCACCTTAACATATCCTCTTAATGATTGTAACAATTTTACAAGAGTCATTTGGATTTTCCAACATAAAATAAATCACAAGCTCAAAGATACAGCTTTATTTCTTCTTTCCAAATGCTTACAGCAGTTACTTTATTTTCTTATATTTTCGTATTCACTAAAGCCTCTCAAACATTAATAATAAAAGGAATAGCTTCCATTTAAAATAATACTTGCTACCAGTTTTTAGTAATTGGTATTATTATCTTATCCTTTACCATATTCAATAATTTCACCTGGTTTCCACTTTTTGAGTTGCTATTAGGAATTACTGCAGAATTTCATCAAATGTCTTCTCAGCATTTCCTATTATGACTATAAAGGTTTTTTCCTCCAGTCTGTTGATATAATGGATGGTGTTTACATGTTTCCTTGATGTTGAACTTCAGTTGACTGGATAACAACTCTGCCTCATCATGCCATCTTACTCTTTTGATACATTGCTGGACTCTATTGACTGATATTTTGAACATTTGCTTTTATACTCATGAGTGCAATTGTTTTATAGTTCTGTTGACTAGATCAATAACACAGAAGAAACCTGAAATATGATTAAGGGACTGCCATTAAAAAACTCATCTGGAACCTCTGAGCTCACACCTGCATTTTTATCTCTGTTAAATAACAGATAATTGCATTGTTTTCTGGTCTAGTGATTTCCAAACTTTGGTATGAATACGATCACCTAGGAAACTTGGTGGAGGCCAAAAAAAAAAAAAAAGCAAACAGAGGCTCAGACCCTTACAGACTTCAGCAAGTTTAGATTCTGTTGTTCAGTTTCTGAGTCATGTCTGACTCTTTGGGACCCGATGAAATGCAGCACA